>PJEM01014628.1:0-34005 GCA_004023845.1 Helogale parvula | reverse complement strand
CAGTATGGTACTGGCACAAAAACAGACACATGGACCAATGGAATAGAATAGAGAACCCAGAACTGGACCCACAAGTATATGGCCAATTAATCTTTGACAAAGCAGGAAAGAGTGTCCAATGGAAAAAAGACAGCCTCTTCAACAGGTGGTGTTGGGAGAGCTGGACAGCAACATGTAGAAAAATGAAATCAGACCACTTTCTGACACCATTCACAAAAATAAACTCAAAATGGATTTAAATTTTAAAAAAGAAAAGTAAAATAAAATAAATGAGGCTGTTTATGTTTTGTCTGTCTCTTTCTCCCTGTTTTTCCCCTTTGCTCATTTGTTTTGTTTCTTAAACTCCAAGTGAGTGAAATCATATATTTGTTTTTCTCTGACTGACTTATTTCTCTTAGCATAATCCTCTCTACCTCCATCCCTTTTGTTGCAAATGGCAAAGTTTCATTCTTTTTGATGACTAATGTTTCATTGTATTCTCTATCCATTCATCAATCAATGCACACTTGGGCTGTTTCCATAATTTAGCTATTGTAGATAATGCTGCCATAAACATTGGGGTGCATGAATCCCTTTGGGTTAGTATTTTTGTATTCTTTGGATAAATACCTAGTATTACAATTGCTGAATCATATGGTAGTTCCATCTTTAATTTTTTGAGAACCTCCATACTGTTTTCCACAGTAGTTGCACAATTTTGCATTACCACCAACAGTGCAACAGAGTTCCTCTTTCTCCACATCCTCACCAACACCTATCTCCTGTGCTGTCGATTTTAGTCATTGTGACAGGTGTGAGGTGATATCTCATTGTTGTTTTGATCTGTATTTCCCTGATGGTCAGTGATACTGAGCATCTTTTCATGTGTCTGTTGTCCATCTGATGTGTTCTTTGGGAAAATCCTTTTCATGTCTTCGGCTCATTTTTATTTGAATTTTTTAGTTCTTGGGTGTTGAGTTTTAGAAGTTCCTTTATATTTTGGATACTAACCTTTTATCGGATGTGTCATTTTCAAATATCTTCTCTCATTCCATAGGATGCTTTTTAGTTATGTTGTTTTCTCTGCTATGAAGGAACTTCTTGTTTTGATGAAGTCTTAATAGTTTATTTATGCCTTTGTCTCCCATGCGTCAGGAGACATACCTAGAAAGAGGTTACTACAGCCATTGTCAAAAAGGTTATTGCCCTGGTTTTTTTCTCTAGGACTTTTACGGGTTTAGGTCTCCATTTAGGTCTTCAATCCATTTTGAGTTTATTTTTGCGTATGGTGGAAGTCCTAGCCAGAGCATTCAGAAAACAAAAAGAAATAAAAGGTATCCAAATCAGCAAGGAAGAAGTAACTTTCACTATTTGCAGATGACACGATACTCTACACAGAAAACCCAAAGGACTCCAAGCTTGAACTGACAAACGAATTCAGTGAAGTGTACAAAAACAATGTACAGAAGTCAGTTGCATTTCTATGAAGCAATAATAAAGTAGCAGAAAAAGAAATTAACAAATTGATCCCATTTACAATTTTTTGCACTAAAAACAATAAGATACCTAGGAATAAACTTACTCAAAATGGTGAAAGACCTGTACTTTTATAACTATAATATATTGGTGAAATAAATTGAAGAGGACACAGAAAAATGGAAGGACATTCCATGCTCATGGATTGGAAGAACAAATATTATTTAAATGTTTATGCTATTCAAAGCAATCTATTCAGTTCATGTAATCCTTATCAATATATCAACAGCATTTTTTCATAGAGGTAGAACAAACAATCCTACAATTTGCATGGAACCACAAAAGATCCCATATAGCCAAAGGAATTTTGAAAATAAGATAAAAATAGAGAGGGAGGCAAACCATAAGAGACTCTTAACTACAGAGAACAAACTGAGGGTTGCTGTAGGAGAGTTGGGTGGAGCAGATGGGAGATGGGCACTAAGGAGGGCACCTGTTGGGATGAGCACTGGGTGTTATATGTGACAAATCACTAAACTCTATTCCTGAAACCAACATGACACCATATGTTAACTAACTTGGATCTAATTAAAATTTTTAAATTAAAAAAAAAGAAAGAAAAGCAAAGTTAGTAGCATCACAACTCCATAGTTCAAGTTCCATTACAAAGTTGTAGTAATCAAAACAGTATAGTATTGGCACAAAAACAGATACACAGATCAATGGAACAGAACAGAAAACCCAGAAATGAATCCATAATGATACGGTGAATTAATCTTTGACAAAGCAGGAAAGAATATACAATGGAAAAAAGACAGTCTCCAACAAATGGTGTTGGGAAAACTGCATGGCAACGTGAAGGAAGGAAGGAAGGAAGGAAGGAAGGAAGGAAGGAAGAAATTAAACCACTTTCTTACACCATTAACAAAAATAAATTCAAAATTATTAAAGATCTGAATATAAGACCTGAAACCATAAAAATTCTAGAGGAAGACACAGGCAACAACCTCTTTGACAATGGCTGTAGTGGCTTCTTTCTAGATATGTCTCCTGAGGCAAGGGAAACAGGAACAAATATAAACTATTTGGACTTTTTTTTTTTTTAATAGAGCCAAGAAAGCCTTTATTGAGGTCTGCAGCCCCCGGGGCGAGGTTCCATGAGTCGAGTAGGGGTTGAGTCAGGGAAGTCGCGCCCAGTCCAGGAGGGTGAGGTGTTTTGTGGGTGAAAGAGTTCTCTATTTGGACTTTGTCAAAATAAAAATCTTCTGCACAGTGAAGGAAATAATCAATAAAACTAAAAGGCAACCTATGGAACAGGAGAATACATTTATAAAGGACATATCTGATACAGGGTTAGTATCCAAAATATGTCAAGAACTTATAAAACTCAACTTCCTCCAAAAAATATCTAATTAAAAATATGCTAGGCAAAATAAGTTGGTCAGAGAAAGATATCACAATTTCACTCATATGTGGAATTTAAGAAACATAACAGATGAACATAGGGGAAAGGAAAGAAAAATAAGATAAAAACAGAGAGGGAGGCAAACCATAAGAGACTTTTAAATACAGAGAACAAACTGAAGTTTCCTGAAGGGGAGGTAGAGGTGGGGAGATGGGCTAAATGGGTAGATCGGCATCAAGGAGGACACTTGTTGAGATGAGTCCTCGGTGATACACGTAAGTGATGAATCATAGGTTCCATTCTTAAAACCAATACTACATTGTATGTTAACTAATTTGAATTTAAATAAATAAAAAAACATTTCATGTACAGAAGACATGGACAGACATTCTTCCAAAGAAGTTACCCAGAGGACTAACAGACATGAAAAATTGCTCAATATGACTCATCATCAGGAAAATACAAATATCTTTATTATTTTGGCATTTTACAATCAGGATTACTTTCTTTTAGTAGAAACGATGGCTTCCTCACTGATCAGGATCAAAGGCCGAAGGTCTAACCAAAATCTCAAACCACTGAGAAAAATCACATAATAAGTTTTACAGACAATAAAATGAGTATAGTGAGTGTGGATGTTACCCCATGCTGACCCAGTTTACCAGTGACAGCGCTCAGGAACTACTGGTGTATGAAAAAACATACTCCATGAGATTGGGCAGAATCAAATCTCTGCTACAAATCACAGTCTTCTCTGACCCTTTTCCTGACCTTTCCAACTTCTCCCACTTCTCTTTTAATATTTCAATATAACCCCTGGTTCGGGACAGCTTGTGAGGAACCCACCAGAAACACTAGCCTTAGGAGTTAGAACTTATTTTTGAAACATCACAAAGCTGTACGAAGAACAAATGAAATTTCAACCCGAAATTAAAATGAACTTGCCCATGATGTTACCTACTTAATTTAGAAGAACTTGGTGAGGCAAGAATCAGACACTCTGGTTCACTCAATATTTCTGTCCCTTTGGATCATTCTTGAAACCAAAGTCCACACAGATAGCACAGTCACAGAAGAGAAGTTCTACCCATGAGTTTTCTCAAGGCTCCCTTCATGTCCCTGTTCCTCAGGCTGTAGATGAAAGGGTTCATCATTTGAGGGACAACAGTGTACATCACTGAAAACACTGCAGTGTTTCTGGAAGACTTCGTAAAAGCAGAACTAACGTACACCGCCAAGCCTGTCCCATAGAACAAAGACACAACTGAGAGGTGAGACCCACACGTAGAAAAAGCTTTATACTTTCTGCCTATGGATGGCATCCTCAAAACAGAGGACACTATCTGAGCATAAGAGAAAGTGATTCCACACACAGGGATCCCACCGAATATGCTGGTTGCAAAATATATCAGGATGTTATTGATGAGCGTGTCAGAACAAGCAAGCTTGATCACCTGAACTACTTCACAGAAGAAGAGAGGGACTTCCCGGTTGGTGCAGATGGTCAGTTGCAACACCATCAGACTGTACATCAGGGCATCCACAATGATAACGAACAGGGGGAGTAGAATCAGCAGGCCACAGAGGCGGGGGTTCATGATGACTGTGTACCTCAGTGGATGACAAATGGCCACATAGCGATCATAGGCCATTACTGCAAGGAGACTACTTTCTAAACTTGCAAAAACCAGGACAAAGTAGATCTGTGTGAGGCAGCCTGTATAAGTGATGCTCTGATTCTGTGTCTGGATGTTCACCAGCATCTTTGGGATCGTGGCTGTGCTTAAACAGATGTCATTAATGGACAGGTTGGCGAGGAAGAAGTACATGGGGGTGTGAAGGTGGGAGTCCGAGCTGACGGCCAGGATGATGAGCAGGTTTCCCAGGACAGTGACCAGGTACATGAACAAGAACAGACTGAACAGGAGGAACTGCAGTTCTGGATCCTCTGTGACTTTCATGAGAAGGAAATATGAAACAGGTGTGTCATTTCTAGAGTCCATATTGGGGATGAATCTGATGGAAAGATAGATATAATCAAATGTGTGTTTCCTAGACCAGCAGGAGTAGCATCACCGGAGGCAAAAACTATCTTGGGATGGGACGGAGACTAACAGCAAGGAATAAGAGATGGGTGCCTTCTGTTTGTGAGTTATTCTGTTTCTTTAAAAATAAAAAAAATAACCGAAGCTGATATAGTGGAGCATCGATAACTGTTAAGTCTGGAAAGGATGGATGGGTAGTCAGTTTTTTAAATTACATTGTTTATGATGCTCTGCTTATTTAAAACATTTGTTGATTTTGTAAAAAAAAAAAAAAAAACTGGGGAGGCAGCGTAAGATTCTTTCTGGATCCCCAAAGAACTCAGAGGCAGGCAACTGAGAAAATACATAGATAAGTCAAGGTGAACTTTTCCAAATTTCCTGTCCTCCTACCACTTGTAAACTGTAAGCAAGTATCAGAAAGTTTTATAATGGTCATGTTTTTTTGAAAGGCAGAGTTCTACTCAGGAAGAAATGGTCCTGGCCATACTAGAGAGTGAGTATGATATTAGTAAATGGATCATTAATAAAAGGCACAAGAAAACAAGTGGAATAGACAACAGACAAGTAGGAGGACCGTGGGTGACTTGGTTTCAACCATACGGTGTGTGTACTCTCTTCACAGCTTCCTCTGGATGAACCTGTCCTCAAACACCTGTCATCTTTTCCAAACAGTGAGTGCGGGGTGTTAGGTTACCTGGCTGGCATCATAGCAGGAGGATGACTGACATCTCTGATGTACCGTATGGAAGATCTGCTCGCAAGAAGGGCAGAGAGACTGAGTGAGACCCAAGCTCCCGAACGAGAGGGATCATCTCTGGGAGGAGACTCAAGTATGCTACCACTTTTCACGGGAAGAATTTTAGAATCAGGTGGTCAGAGACAGACTGCAGTCTCTGTATCCCTAAAGGTTTAATTTCCAAAGCTCCTCATTACCCAAGGAATTTTACTGTCACAGAAATCCCAGGGCAGTCTAAATCCTTAAAGACCAAGACTCTAGAACAGTGGAGTTAAGGATGGTACTTTCTTGACCCTATAAGATCAGGAGTATATCATGTCCATCTGGGTCTGTTCATCTCCATTTCAAAAGCTTTGCAAATATACGTGCACCATCCTTCTCTAACTGAATTTCAGTCTTCTTTTTTTAGCTATTAATGAAGAGATCTCTATCCAAAGAATGACATCAGTAAGTCTGATACCAATTTTAGTTTGTATATACTGATATAAATAATACATTTAAAACCAAAAACAGTAGGATACTTAGGAATGAGCTAACTAAAGAGGTAAAAGATTTGTACTCTGAAAACTACAGAACACTTATGAAAGAAATTGAAGAGGGGGAACCTGGGTGGCTTAGTCGGTTAAGCGTCCAACTTCAGCTCTGGTCATGATCTCACGGTTTGTGAGTTCGAGCCGTGCATTGGGCTCTGTGCTGACATCTTGGAACCTGGACCCAGCTTCAAATTCTGTGTCTCCGTCTCTCTCTGCCCTCCCACCACTCATATTTTCTCTCTCTCAAATAAATAAACACTAAGAAAAAAAAGAAATTGAAGAAGACACAAATAGGAAAATGTTCCATGCTCATGGATTGGAAGAAAAATATTATTAAATGTCTATGCTTCTCAAACCGAATCTACACATTTAAAGCAATCCCTATCAAAATTACCACTCTCATTTTTCACAGACCTAGAGTAAAGAACCCTAAAATTTGTATGGGACTACAAAAGATCTAGAATAGCCACGGCAATTCTGAAAAAGAAAAGAAAAGCTGGAGGCATCACAATTCCAGACTTCAAGCTATATTACAAAGCTGTAGTAATCAAAACAATATGGTACTGGCACAAAAACAGACACATAGACCAGCGTGTCTATAAAATGAAAAAAAAATTGAGAATAAAAAACCCTGAAATGGCCCCACAACTACATAGCCAACTAATCTTCCACAAAGCAGAAAAGAATATCCAATGGAAAAAAGACAATCTCTTCAACAAACGCTGCTGGGAGAACTGGACAGCAACATGCAGGATGAAACTGGACCACTTTCTTACACCAAACACAAAAATAATTCAAAATAGATGAAAGACCTAAATGTGAGACAGAAAACCATCAAAATCCTACAGGAGGAAAAGACAGCATTCTCTTTGACCTTGGCTGTAGCGACTTCTTACTAGACACATCTCTGGAGGCAAGGGAAACAAAAGCAAAAATGAACTATTGGGACCTCATCAAGATAAAAAAAAGCTCCTGCACAGTGAAGAAAATAATCAACAAAACTAAAAGGCAGCCTACAGAATGGGAGAAAATATTTGCAAATGACATATGGATATAGAGTTAGTATCCAGGATCTATAAAAAACTTGCCAAACTCAACACCCAAATAACAAGTAATCCAGTGAAGAAATGGGCTAAAGACATGAATAGATGCTTTTCCAAAGAAGACATCCAGATGGCCAAACAACATATGAAATGATGCTCAACATCACTCACGATTAGGAAAAAACAAATCAAAGCCACGAGATGCCACCTCACACTCGTCAGAATGGCTAACATGAACAACTCAGGCAACAAGAGATGTTGGTGAGGATGTGGAGAGAGAGGATCTCTTCTGCACAGCTGGTGGGAGTGCAAACTGGTGCAGCCACTCTGGAAGACAGTGTGGAGGTTCCTCAGAAAGTTAAGAGTCATGCTAAGCGAAATAAGTCAGGCGGAGTAGGACAGATACCATATGTTTGCACTCATAGGTCTAACAGGAGAACAGGAGAAACCTAACGGAGGACCATGGGGGAGGGGAAGAGGGAAAGAGAGTTGGGAAGAAAGAGGGACGAAAAACCTGAGAGACTATTGAATACTGAAAATGAACCAAGGGTTGAAAGAGGAGGGGGAAAGGGGGAAAGAGGTGGTAGTGATGGAGGAGGGCACTTGTAGGGAAAAGAGCACTGGGTGTTGTATGGAAACTAATTTAACAATAAACTATTTTTTTTAATAAAAAGTTAAGAATAGAGCTGCCCAATGACCCAACAATTGCACTACTAGGTATTAAACTAAAGGATGCAAAAATACAGATTCAAAGTGGCATCTGCACCCAATGTTCATAGCAGCATTATCAACAATAGCCAAATTATGGCAGAAGCCCAAATATCGCCTGACTGATGAATGGATACAGAAGACGTCACACACACACACACACACACACACACACACACACACACACACAATGGAATATTACTGTCACCAAAAAGAATGAAATCTTGCTATTTGCAACAACATGATGGAGTTAGAGGGTATTATGCTAAATGAAATAAGTCAGTCAGAGAAAGACAAAACCATATGATTTCACTCATATGTGAAATTTAAGTAACACAACAAATGAACAGGTGGGAAGAACAAAAAAGAGAGGGAAGCAAACCATACGAGACTCTTAAATACAAAGAAGAGACTGAGGCTGATGGAGGGAGGTGGGCAGGGTATGAACTAGATGGGTGATGAGGATTCAGAGGGCACTTACTGTGGTGAGCACTGGGGGGTATATGTAAGTGACAAATCACTAAATTCTACACCATAACCAAGTTTGCCATATATATTAACTAAATACAATTTAAATAAAAACTTGAAAAGAAAAAATAAAACATTTAAAAATATAGCTGAGTTGTTGCAAACTTGGGAACTCTCAGAAATTGTTCTAAAAGTCACTAATGTTTCCTGAAACTTAGTATTCAGGTGCATATTTATACAGTAGATTCTAATTTATTCTATGTGACAATTTTATCACAAGTCAATGCAAAGAAATCTGTGACTTCTTTTTTTATATGTTTGTAACTACCTTTTCTAATTCTTTCACAATAGTTTCAGTGTACATATTTGTTCACTCTAGGGACTGTGAGTTAACATTATCTAAAGAACTCATATGAATTAGTAAGAAAAACATAAACAACTCCATAGAAATACCCCAAACATATATTTAAAGGAAAGTAGACACCTAAAACCTTAAAAATCCTTAAAAAAAGCATAGGAAGTAATTTCTCTGACATTGACCATAGCAACATTTTTCTAGTGAAGTCTCCTCAAGCAAGGGAAACAAAAGCAAAATTAAACTATTGGGACTATATAAAAATGAAAAGCTTCTATACGCCAAAGGAAACTATGAACAAATCAAAAAGACAACCTACTGAATAGAAGACATATTCGATAAGGGGCTAGTATACAAAATATGCAAAGAACTTACACACTCAACACCAGAAAAACAATCCCTTAAAAAATGGGAAGACACAGACATTTCTCCAAAGACATACAGATGGCCAACTGACACATGAAGAGATGCTCAACGTCACTAGTCATGAGGAAAATGCAAATCAAAATCACAACGAGATGTCACCTCACAACTATCAGAATGACTATAATCAAAAACACAAGAAACAGGGGTGCCTGGGTGGCTTAGTCGGTTAAGCGTCTGGCTTCGACTCAGGTCATGATCTCATGGTTCATGGGTTTGAGCCCCGTGTCAGGCTCTGTGCTGACACCTAGCTCAGAACCTGGAGCCTATTTCAGATTCTGTGTCTCCCTCTCTCTCTGACCCTCCCCGGCTTGTGCTGTCTCTCTCTGTCTCTCAAAAATATGTAAAAATCTGAAAAAAAATAAACAACACAAGAAACAACAAGTGTTAAAGAGGATGTGGAGGAAAAGGAAGTTTCATGCACTGTTGGTGGGAATTCAAACTGATGCAGCCACTGCAGAAAAAAGTGAAGAGGTTCATCAAAAACTTAAGAATATAATTGCCATATGGTCCAGTAACTCAACACCTGGGTATTTACTCAAAGAATCAAAAAATACTCATTCAGAAAAGCTACAAGCACCCTTATGCTTGTTACAGCATTGTTTACAATAGCCAAATTATAAAATCAACCCAAATGTCTATTCACAGATGAATGGATAAAGATGTGGTATATATATATATACATATATATATATATATATACATATATATATACACACACACACACACACACACACACACACACACACACACAATGGAATATTAGTCACCCATAAAAAATAAAATCCTGCCATTAGCAACAACATGGATGGAACTAGAGGATATAATGTTAAATAAAATAAATAAGTCAGAGAAAGACAAATACCAAAGGTATTTGGTAGAATTTAAGAAACAAAACAAACCAACAAAGAAAAAGAGAGTCAAACAATAACAATAACCAACAGACTCTAAAATATAGAGAATAAACTGGTGGTTGCCAGGGGGGGAGGTGAGTGAAGGGATGGATAAAAAAGGTGAAAGGCATTAAGAATATACTTATCATTAGGGGCGCCCGGGTGGCTCAGCTGGTTAAGTGTCCAACCGTGGCTCAGATCATGATCTCATAGTTTGTGGGTTTGAGCCCTACATCCAGCTCTCTGCTGTCAGCTCAGAGCCTGCATCAGATTCTGTCTCCCTCTTTCTCTGCCCCTCCCTTGTGTGTGATCGCGCTCTCGCTCACTCTCTCTCTCTCTCAAAAATAAATACACATTTTTAAAAAAGAATAGGAGCACCTGGGTCCCTCAGTTAAGCGTCCAACTTAAGCTCAAGTCATGATCTTGCGGTTTGTGAGTTCAAGTCCTGTCTCAGACTCTACTGACAGCTCAGAGCCTGGAACCTGTCTGGGATTCTGTGTATGTGTCTCTCTCTGCCCCTTCCCTGCTTGTGCTCTCTCTCTCTCAAAAATAAATAATGTTTAAAAATATATACTTACTGTCATGAGCACTGAGTAATGTATAAAATTGATGAATTATTCTATTGTACATCTGAAACTAATATTATATCATTATATCATATCATTATACTGGAATACAAATTTTTAAAATTATAAATTATAAAAGAAAGGAAATATGTGAAAACTCTCAACCACATAATAAGATATGCCAATTAATAAATGATTTTTACTGCCACCAGATTATCAGTATCCTTGAAGGTGTACTGATGATGATATAGGACCCTGTGATGTGTGTGTAGCTGATTTCTCATTTCCAAACGACATATATGAGAATATTCAAATAGGTTTATTCATAATAACAGAAAACTAGCTGTAAACAAAAATCTCAATCAATATTATACAGGATATTTACTTTGAAAAGTCATCATACATCATGTAAAAACAGGATTGGAAATAAATTATTTACTGGGATATCCAATAATATGATTAAATAGCAAAGTATAATAATGAGAAAAGATGAAAATTCATACATTACAATAAACTTTTTAAAAAATTTTTAACATTTATTTATTTTTGAGAGACAGAGAGACATAGTGTGAGCAGAGAGAGAGGGAGACACAGAATCTGACGTGGGGCTTGAACTCATGAACTGCGAGACCATGACCTGAGCTGAGGTAGGCTGCTTACCTGATTGAGCACCCATGTGCCCCTATATTAAACTTTTAACAAGTTTGAAAAGAGGCAAATTTATAATTGAACAGGAACAATTACATCAGTGTGATATAACAATAACATTTAATCAAAGGCCATCTATGATCAAATACTGGCAATTCTATAGAATTCAACCCAAAAGAAGAACTTCCAAGAAAATAAGTACAGAATTCAGAAATGTTTGCACATGGAACAGAGGGTGATGTGAGGCAGAGATCAAGTAGGTGGGTCCTAGGGTGATGGCATTGCTCTTTTTAACCCCGGGAGTATATTTGTTCTTATCGTGTGACTGTTCTTTCAAAACTACAGAGAGATTTTATGCACTGCTTAGGACACACTACATTAAAAGGCAAAACTGAAGAAAGGTCTGCCATCTTCCTGACTCTAAACACATTTTCTCATACTTTTTTTTTTAATAGTTTATTGTCAAATTGGTTTCCATACAACACCCAGTGCTCCTCCCCACAAGTGCCCTCCTCCATTACCACCACGTTCCTTCCCCCTCCCTCCCTTCAACCTTCAGTTCATTTTCAGTATTCAGTAGTCTCTCAGGTTTTGTGTCCCTCTCTCTCCCCAACTCTCTTTCCCTCTTCCCCTCACCATGGTCCTCCATTAGGTTTCTCCTGTTCTCCTGTTAGACCTCTGAGTGCAAACATATGATGTCTGTCCTTCTCCGCCTGACTTATTTCGCTTAGCATGACACCCCTGAGGTCCATCCACTTTGCTATGAATGGCCAGATTTCATTCTTCCTCATTGCCATGTAATACTCCATTGTATATATATACCACATCTTCTTGATCCATTCATCAGTTGATGGACATTTAAGGTCTTTTGATGATTATTTGAAACATTTGGGGGTGCCTGGGTGGCTCCATTGGTTAGGCATCTGACTTTAGCTCAGGTCATGATCTCAAAAGTTCATGAGTTCGAGCCCCACATCAGGCTCTGTGCTGATACCTCAGAGTCTAGAGCCTGCTTTGGATTATGTGTCCCCCTCTCTCTCTGCCCCCACCCCCACTCATGCTCTGTCTCTCTGTCTCTCAAGAATGAATAAATGTTAAAAAGAAAATAAAATATAAAACATTTGGTAACTTTACAAGAAAAACAGGTAATCAGACTGATAAGCCTATCTGGATCTCTACGTCCTTCCACAGAGACCTCACAGCCTGACAACAGAGATAATGCAAAAGTATGTTAAAAACCCAGAATTGAGGGGCACCTGGGTGGCGAAGTCGGTGGCTCAGTCGGCCTTCGACTTCGGCTCAGGTCAGATCTCACGTTAGTGGGTTCAAGCCCCACATCAGGCTCTGTGCTGACAGCTAGCTCAGAGCCTGGAGCTTGCTTCCAGTTCTGTGTCTCCTTCTCTCTCTGCCCCTCCCCCTCTCATGCTCTGTCTCTGTCTGTATCAAAAATAAATAAAACATTAAAAAAAAATTTTTTTTAAACCCAGAATTGAAACTTAGAGGAAAGTGCACAAGCTACCTCTTGGTGGTAACAATCACCATATTTGCAAATGAGCATGTTCTTGCTGAGAAGGAAAATAGTCTTTTTCCTTACAGAGAGAGAATAGGGGGCTGGCAGAATACCTATTTGGGGATTGGAGGAAAGACACAAGGGAACATGTCAACAAGACAGGAGACAGGAAGGAAGCTAATAGATGTCTTGATTCAAATCATTTTATGTATGCACTTTTTTCAAAGTTTCTGCAGATAAACTTGAGTAAAATACATGCCCTTACTTCCAAACATTAACTAAGGGACATTGGTTTACCTAGGTGACATCACTGTGGAAATTTAATGCAGGTCATCTCTGCTAGGTGTTGAATGATAGAGACCGGTGCTCTATCCACAGGAAGAGGAAAGGGACCAAGTGAAGCTCCAGGCTCCTGGGCAAGAGGGATCCTGGTTGGGATGAGACAGAGGTATGCTGTTTCTTTACTGGGGCAGGGCTGTTGAGTGAGGATGTCACAATTTGTAGTCTCTGTGCCTCTGGAGGATCAGTATCCAAAAGCTCTTCATTAGCCAAACAATTATATTGTCATTCTGATCCCAAGGTTGTGCAAATTCTGTTAAGACTAAAACAACGGAAATGAGGAATTCAAGATGGTTGATACCAAATGGTGGATGCTGTGAGTCCAGGTATTCACCACTCATTTCTCTACCTGTTTCCACTTTCATCTCTATCACGTAGCCTGCAAAGGTGGACATGCCCTCCTTGGCTGAGTTCCAGTATTCCTTTTTTTAAAGACAGAACCAATGGGAGCACCTGGGTGGCTTGGTCAGTTAAATGTTCAACTTCCGCTCAGGTCATGATCTCATGACTCATGAGTTTGAGTCCTGCTTCAGGCTCTGTGCTCATAGCTGGGAGCCTGGAGCCTGCTTCACAGGCTGTGTCTCCTGCTCTCCCTGTCCCTCCCCCACTCACGGTCTGTCTCTGTCTCTCAAAAATGAATAAATGTTAAAAAAAAATTTAAGATAGAACCAATGGCATCTCTATGTAATCAATGATATCAACAAGCCTGACAGTTGTAGGTGTAAACCATAGATAGGTAATTCAGCCAGGAGAAGGAACAAAATTCTGACAGGTGCTACAACATGGATGATCCCTGAAAACATTAGTGAAAGTAGCCAGATAAAAAAGGGACAAATATTGTATAATTTTAGTTTAAGGTACCTAGAATAGGCAAATTCATAAAGACAAAAAGTAGAGTATAGTTACTAGGGTAGGGAAGAGAAAGATTAATTTTTTATTGTGCTGGAATATATTAATAGTTGTGTATGTGCTACTAAAATCATGTTGATATTGGTAGGGTGAGCAAGATCTCATCAGGAAATATTTCACTGGAAGTTTATGTGTCCTGCTTTTCTATTCTTGTGATATTGAAAGAAAAATTCTGAATTTTCATTTAATGAGTCATTGTTTTAGTGGCTCATTTGTAAAGTGCTTGAATTTCTCACTCTACCTTTTAGATCATCTTTATTCTTTTAAGAAATGCTTAATTTCTCTGAGGTAATAAAAATATTTTTTATATTGTCTTTTGAAATATTTAATCACTTTGATTCTTGTGTTTAACGCTTTGGTACACTGGAATGAATATTTTTGAGTTTATTTTAGTAAAATATATGTATAGCATAAAATTTACTATTTCAGCCATTTTCAGTGCGCAATTCTATGCCATTATTACCCCATCCATTTCCTGAACATTTTTATCATCCCAAACAGAAACTTTGTACCTATTAAATGGTAGCTTTTGCTCCAAAGAGTTTTCAAAAGGAACCTAACACTTTGCCTTAGCTCAGTGTAGCTGATTTCAGACAGCAGCAGAATTCATGTATGTTGTTTTAAGGTGCTAAGCTTGTGGGAAAGTGTTAGATGGTAAAGTGTTAGGTGGTAAAGTGTTAGATGGGAGTAGGAAACCAATACAGGACATCTATCTCAATTTGGGCTGATGATGAAAACAATGCTTTCTGGATGTCTCCTTGAAACAATTATGGTTGTGTTGAAACCCAAGGAGAGGCTGCTGGTTTTCATTTGTGTCTGAAAGGCCTCTGCCCTGTTGCAGGCTTCAGGGACCACCAGGAAGACACCTGGAGGCAAAAGTCAACACATGGCAAAGTGAAATGTGGCCCTGTGGTTCTCTGCCGGGACCTACATTATCCCTGAAGTTTCTGTAAGGAAAGATAACTGTTTTTATCATCTGACCTTATTGGAGTTGAGAATCTTGCCTTATTACAGCCAAAGGCAAGCATCCTCACTGATTGAGTTGCAGTATCTCAAACCCTCTCCAAATATAAACTAATAGAATCATGTCAAGTTTACAGTCAAGGAAACCAAGTTTAGAGAGTTGAAATAAATTGTCAGAGGCCACAGGGCTATGTTACAGCAGAGGCGGGATTCAAACCCGGGTGGTCTGATTCCAAAATCCTTTCCCTTCACCATTTGATCTCTGGTTTCATATATTCACTGTTGGTCGGGCTTCCTGGATCGCACATTCTTTTTCTCTGTCAAATGCCAGCAGTGTGTTTAAGCCCAAAGCAGCTGACACATTAATGAAAAGACGATATTCTAGAGATGAGTTTCCTCAAAGCCCCCATCATGTCCTTGTTCCTCAGACTATAGATAAAGGGGTTCACCATGGGGGTGACCACGGTGTACATCACTGACACTACTGCACTCTTCTGGGAGGAGTGAGTAGCTGCAGAACTAAGGTACACCCCAAAACCTGTCCCATAGAACAGGGAAACAACTATTAAGTGTGACCCACAGATAGAAAACGCCTTATACTTCCCACTAGCTGATGGGATTTTCAGGACAGAGGAGACAATTCGAGTGTAAGAGATAATTATCCCAGAGAGAGGAACAACACCCAGCAGGCCTGTCACTAAGTATACGAGGATGTTATTGATGAGGATATCAGAGCAGGCG
Organism: Helogale parvula; assembly: GCA_004023845.1. Lineage (NCBI taxonomy): Eukaryota > Metazoa > Chordata > Mammalia > Carnivora > Herpestidae > Helogale > Helogale parvula. Next base: position 18,265 of record PJEM01014628.1, on the reverse strand, counting down.
AGCTTGAGAAGATGAGCTAATTCACAGAAAAAGTGGGGAATTTCCAGGTCTGTGCAGAAGGACAGCCCCAGTGCCATCAAAGTGTGGAGAAGGGCATCCAGAACACTAACAAGGAAAGACAGCAGAACCAGCAGCCTACAGAGCTTGGGGTTCATGATGACCTTGTACCTCAATGGGTGACAGATGGCCACAAATCGATCTAAGGCCATCATTACCAGAATTCCATTTTCCAATCCAGCAAAAGTCAGGACAAAGCAGATCTGGGTGAGGCAGCCTGTGTAACTGATGGACTTTCTCTGTGTCTGGATGTTCACCAGCATCTTTGGGATCGTGGTGGAGGTGAAACAGATGTCCACAAAAGACAGGTTGGAGAGGAAGAAGTACATCGGGGTGTGGAGGTGGGGGTCACACATAATGGCCAGGATGATGAGCAGGTTCCCGAGCACAGACACCAGGTACATAGACAGGAACAGGCAAAACAGCAGGGGCTGCACTTGTGGATCCTCTGAGAGTCCCAAGAGGAGGAATTCTGCAGCAGCTGAGAAGTTTCCTGATTTCATGCTGCTGAGGGATCTGAGAGAAAAGATGGAGGTGCCAAGGAAACAAAACTTAAGAGAAACTTTCTTTTTTTAATTTTTAAAAATGCTTATTCATTTTTGAGAGACAGAGAGACAAAGTGTGAGTGGAAAAGGGTCAGAGAGAGAGGGAGACACAGAATCCAAAGAAAGGCTCCAGGCTCTGAGCTGTCAGCACAGAGCCCAATGCAGGGCTCAAACCCACGGACCCCAAGATCATGACCTGAGCTAAAGTCGGATGCTTAACCAACTGAGCCACATGTCTATCTTTCCTCCTGCATCCCTCTCTCCTGTCCCTTTCCCTCTCCCTTTCTTGCTTTGCATTTCCCTTAACACTTCCCCCTCCAACACACACCATCCTGTCCCAACTTCTTATAGTTTGAGGATTACAGCCCTATGGGCAAGATCCAGTAAATAAAGGTTTATTGGAACATAGCCATTCATTTATACTTCATCCTTGGTAGCTTGTATGCTACATCTGAGTTGAGCATTTGTGACAGAGGCCATATGGCTTACAAAACATAAAATATTTACCATCTGGCTCTTTACTGAAAAAGTCTACCTACCTCTATTCTAGAAGCTAATTAGATTTAGGCTCCTTTCTTGGGGGGGGGTGCAAACATTTTAAAATATCCCTTTATATATTATTTTTGTGTGTATTTTGTACAATAAATATATAATATATATTTTTATTTATAAAATTTATAACTACACACACACACACACACACACTGTCTTGCTTCTTGAAATTACTATTGTCTGGATCCACTAATCCACTGGGAATTCTAGAATGCTGACATTCTAGTCCTTTCTTCATTTATTGGCTAAAATACTTCCATAAAGAGTAACTCTCCCTAATTAAATCGGTGGTCCCGAGTGTTGCGTCTTAGAAGACAGGATACATCTTGAGGCCTGCATTCATCACTTGTTAAAACAACAAACTGTTTTTCAGCATTATCCCAAAATGGACTTCGTATACCACGTGCCATGTTCGGTCAGTCAACACCCCTCAGCTTGCCTCCTGAGTCCTTCTGAAATGAACCTCACAGTTTCAGGTCTCCTGAAGTTGGGCATGAAAAGTTGTTCTATACTCATCAACGCCTTGGTCTTCAGTCTCCCCCGCCTGTGTGCTCCTTGTAGTGTGGACTGTCTAACATCAAAACAGAGCACACTTGCAGGACCTGAAATCAAGTTTAAAAAATGCTGCCAGATCAAAGGGAGGCTTGTGTGAATCTGTCACAAGTTAGACACATGTGCATATGTGATTGATGTTAACAGACACTGGGCGCAGGGGTCCGGCTCCGCACTCAGGGCACCAGGCTGCTGGGGGCCCACAGTCTTGTAGTTGTCTATTTGTTGGTCACGACAGTGGTGGATTTAAAATGGGTCCACAAATTCCTTGACTCTTTCCCTTCAGGAGAAGGAAAGATTAAGTATGCCGGGAAAATCCTTTGCTGCAATTTTCTCAAACATCCCTCTCTGAAGCTAGAGTGAAGATTTTTTTCTTAACAAAATAGTGGGAGAGAAAATTATACATAATGGGGTATTATATAAATAAATAAAATTTTTAAGTGTGCATCCTCATAGTCCTAGAGAGAAAGTATTTCTTAATTAGCTAACCCTGATATGGAGACCACTGAACACTTGGGCCCCAGAAAGGTTGGTGGAGAAAAAGAAGGAAATAAAAGCAAATACACTTGGATAACTACACTTTCAGGGTAACGTTGGGGCTTACAAGAATAAATGCAAAATGTTTGACACGGCACATGCAAATAGTAACGTTTGAGTGTTTGATCTAATTATGCCTCTGTTCAGGAGGAAAAAAATGACAATTATAGAAGCTCCTTACCTCTTTCTCCTGGTAATTTCTAAAATAAACACAAGGGCAGCCTTTTCTGCCCACAGGTCCTGTCCCTATGGTTTAATAAAATCACCTTTTGGGGCACCTTGGCGGATCAGTTGGGGTTAAGCATCCAACTGTGGCTCAGGTTGTGATCTCACAGTTTGTGAGTTCAAGCGCCACATTAGGCTCTCTGCTGTCAGCACAGAGCCTGCTTCGGGTCCTCTGTCTCCCTCTCACTCAACCCCTCCCCTGCTCACTTGCTCTCTTTCTCTCAAAAATAATCATTAAAAAAAATCTTTAAATCATCTTTTTGCACCAAAAATAAAAATAAAAATAAAATAAAATATACACACATGATCTTTTCCACTTAACACTCTTTGACCACAATGGAGGTAAAAAAAAAAAAAAAAGAAGAAGAAGAAGAAGAAAGGAAAGGGGATAATTAATTCCAAAAATTATCAATTGTCAGTGGAAGTCATTATAGTTAAGCTCTGTGCTTAGATGAATAGATAGATCCATTTACCCTTTTATTTACTTCCTTAATACATATCCCATCAGTGTCTTTCTCTCCCATCATTTTTTTTCTTACTGCAGTTTCTGAAAATGGAAACTAACCCTCTTTATCCAGTAGCAGAGGTTCCCTCCTATTCTTGCCTTAACCCAGGTCTTTCATTTATAACACAGATAATACAAAAATGTTATCTTAAAAATTCTTGTCATAAGAGAAAAATGCGTAACCATGTGTGATGACGGATGTTATTGGAACTCATTCTAGTCGTCATTTTTGTATTTACATATGGCAAACCATGATGTTGTACACCTAGAACTATTATAATGTTATATCTCAAATATATCTCAATTAAAATGAAGAAAAACTTACGAGTAAGCCATGGATCAGACACTTCCCCCCTGCCTATGATTCCTTGTTCGGCCATCTTAGTGCCTGGTTCAGGGAGGAGTCCCAAGTGGACCAACATGGGACCAGCTCCAGGCCTGTCCTGCCATCTACCTTACCCAGATTCCTGGGAAACTGAATCCTGATGCCCGCAAAAGAGGCAACAAAGGATGGTCATGTGCTGGCAGTGTCTAACCATCTGCCTACCATTCTTATGAAGTAATGAGTTAAAGGAACTTCCGTAACAGGATCTCAAGTATACCAGAGACTCACAGGATGTGTACAGTTGAATGGGCACAGCCCATCTAAACTAGCCCTTTGTTTCACAAATTGAGGTCCTGAGCAGAGAAGGACAAGGGATCATAAAAAATATCAACTATGCAGGAATAAGACTTGAACCCAGACATTCCTTGGCTTCATCATGAGTCCCCCAACTCTAACATGGATCCGCGACATGGCAAGATCCCTGGACCTCTCTGAGCAGATTCAGAGTTCTCATGTTTATAATGGGAACTACTTTAAGAAGTACACAGTTACTCATTGTGCGGATGGAAAATGAATAGATGAAAAGCACCGAGCACTACGGGGCCTTGCAATGACTTTTGTCTCACTTTTGGTTTTAGCTATGGACAAGTCCTGATGTCTAGAACGGAAGCTGAGAGTCAGACGGAGTGACAGGCAAGGAGGGAGAACACCTCAAGAATATAATCTCCAGGTTGAAAGTAGGATGTACTCAGATCCCCACTGGAGCCCTCAGTATAATGAAACAGAGGAAAGAAATAGCCTAAGTAAACATCTTTAGAAGAATACATACATACATAAGTTATGGCATAGTCATGGTGAACCATGGTATTTTAATATTATTTTATATCACCCTTAATTTTTTAATGTTCATCGTTCTAAATATGCAAAATCAAAATATTTACATTAGTGCTAGCTGTATAAGATTACGTAAAAACATTATGAAAGGAGGGGCACGTGGGCAGCTCAGTGGTTGAGTGTCAGACTCGAGTTCAGCTTGGGTCATGACCCCAGGGGCAGGGTGCCAGCCTGCTGGGATTTCTCGCTCCCTCTCTCTGCCCCTCTGCAGCTTGCAAACGCATGCATGCTTTTTCTCTCAAAATAAATATACATTTTTTAAATAACACAAATATCAGGTGATCTCACTCATGTGGAATTAAAGAAACACAACAGATGAACATAGGGGAAGGGAAGAAAGGTAAGATAAAAAGAGAGGGAAGTAAACCATAAAGGACTCTTACATACAGAGAACAAACTTGAGGGTTGCCCAAAGGGGTGGGGGGGGGAGGATGCGTCAAATGGGCGATGGGCATTAAGGAGGACATTTTTTGGGATGAGCACTGGGTGTTCTATGTTAGAGATGAATCACTGAATTCTATTCCTAAAACCAAGACCACACTCTATGTTAGCTAACTTGAATTTAAATTTTTAAAAATGGTTAAAAAAAAAAAAACCCTAAAGAATAGTCTATATGATAGCCATAGCAGGATGAAATTTATGTAAATATAAATAAGCCCTTGTTTATTTTCATGTCTTAGGTTCTATTTAAGTATCCCAATAAGCACAAAGTGTCAACCATGGGCCCAGCAGCCAGTATGATCAAATTCGATTTTGTGCCACACCTGCACCAGTTTTCTTTTTTCTTAAGTTTTAAAGTTCTTTTATTTTGAGAGAGAGGGAGAGACAGAGCATGTGCACAAGCAGGGTAGGGGCAGAGAGAGAGGAGAGAGAGAATTCCAGGCAGGCTCTAGCAGGCTCTACACTGTCAGCATGGATCCCACGAACCATGAGATCATGACCTGATCAAATCAGGAGTCAGATGCTTAATTGACTGAGTGACAATGACACCCCTGTGTTCTTTATTAATAAAACAATGCCGACCTCCTTGAAGCACCTGCATATTCCTACCCAATCTCAATACTGACCTCCCCTCCCCAGGGTTAAACAAGATCCTGAACTCTTGCCTGCGTCATTCCCTTGGAATATTTCCTATGAGTAATGATGTATCCACAAGCATTTTATGCTTATGTCACTTTAGATGATACTTTTATACATGTGTCTCCCTCTCTCTCTGCCCCTCCAGTGTTTGCGCTCTCTCAAAAATAAATTTAAAAAATAATAATAAATAAATAAATAAAAATAAAAAGGGGTCTGAAGCTAATATGGCCAAAATGTCAGCATTAATTCTGGAAAGTGGTTGAATTGTTGTTTATTTTAATGCTCACTGAGCTGTTCTGAAGGTTTAAAACATTCCATACACACACACACACACATATATATATATATATATACTTTTTTTTTTTTTTTTGCAGGGGTCTTTCCAAAGAAAGACTGGAAAAGTAGACTACTGTGTCTCACCCTCCTCTCCCGAGGTCCTCACAGTTAAGAGGTAGAGACAAGACTTGAGTTCTCTAAGGATAAAATCTGAAACCAGATATGGGGAAATTAAGAAGCCAAATTCACCCATCCCGGTCCTACTCACAGCCAAAATGAAAAGAAAAGAAAAAAATGAGGGAAACCAGAGAATTGTAGAATCATCTGTCCCATTTTTGAAGGGGCTAAATTCATGCTCAGGTGATAAAAAAGAAAAAAAAAAAGTCTCTGGAATTTATTTTTTTTCTCTTATAGTTTATTGTCAAGTTGGTTTCCATATAATACTAGTCCCTGGAATTTAAAAGACGAAGTAGGAGCCAGAAATGAAGGCTGATTGTAAATTCAACATAATGTAATCTCACTTAATCCTTAATCCTTCTCTTACCTCTGGGATGTCCTGCAGATGGGCTGATTTTAAATAACTGCTCGATTTCCCCCAGAATGTATTCGAGCACATCAGATCACCGAGAAGTCATCGATGAGTAATCCCCCTCTCCTCCAGATGTGAAGGAGGAGAGGAGAAGACTGTCCCCGGGAAGGGCAGGGGGACCGGGTCAGACAGCTGGGCTCCTGACCAAGAGGGAGCATCTCAGACGGAGACCCAGGGCTGCTGTTTCCTGCCCCGAGCAGGTCTTTGAAGACAACGGTCACAGGTCGACTCTACCGTTTCCGCGGCCCTGGGGGCTCTATTTCCAAAGCTCCTCATTAGCCCAATATGTACTGTCACTTCTTCCCCAAGACAATTCGAATCCTTACGGAGCACAGCTCATGGAAAGAAATCCTGGGGGCGCCCGGGGGGCTCAGCTGGTTAAGCGGCCGACTTCGGCTCAGGTCATGCTCTCACAGTCTGTGGGTTCGAGCCCCGCCTCGGGCTCTGTGCGGCCAGCTCCGAGCTTGCTGCTTGTGATTCTGTGTCTCCCTCTGTCTGACCCTCCCCCGCTCAGCTCTGTCTCTCAAAAATAAACTTTTTTTTTTTTTTTTTAATGGAGAAGGAACTCCTGGATGGCTGATTTCCTGCCCCTGAGACGGCAGCCGTGGATCATTCTCTCCCCACATGATTCCTCTCCTCCTCCAGGCAGGGAACTTAACTCTTGGATTTCTTGGGGCTGATGTTAAGAGAACGGATGAATTCCTCCCTAAGCCGCTTCCCCGCTTTCCCCGCATCACTGAGGCGGCGGAGCGGGGTCAGGGTCTCCACAGAGACGGGGGCTGCAGAGATGTCTCACAGGATCGACTCCAGTCATTCTAGGAAGTTAATTTTTAACAAGAGTTCCGCTGTGACTGAGGCAAGTACCATCGCAGGAAAGAGCACAAAGAAACCCATTTACTAGTTACTCGGGCAGGCGTTCGGGGGTCGCCAAACACAGACCTCAAACCGACACGCCGGGGGAGGAGCCAGGATGGCGACCAGCACGACTTTTTTGTGTCTCGTGTCCCTGAAATGCCGCCAGATCAACCCTAAGGCAGCCCGCACACCTCGAAAACGGGTCTGAGGATCAACCCAACACCCGCACAACCCGAACCACAGAACGCAGCAGGCAGGGGGGCGGAGAGGGGAGCCGGGGGAGGGAGAGAAGCGCGGAGGGAAGAGAGGACGAAAGGGGGTCGGGGGAGAGTACTGGAAAAGCACCCCCCAAACGCAGCTGGAGAGAAGGTGGAAAAGTGGAAACAACTGCAGGGTCTGGACTAAACAGGGAGAAAGGAGAGGGTTAAATGTCATTAAGACTCTGTAAATGGGGAGCGCGAGCCTGACACTCCGCATCTCGTTACCTGGCGGTCCTCGGCGGGAAGGGCGAGTCCCCAGGAGCAGAGTGAGGTCCGGGGTCCTCGGGCCACACGGGGAGAGGCGGGTCCCCTGCTGGGAGGACTCCCCACAGGCACAGGTCCCCGAGGATCCTGGGGAACAAGCACCTCCGCTGGCGCTGGAACAAGGTCGTTAAGGCGGAAGCCAGATGTGTTGTGAATTTCTGTAATTCCGGAAACGTGTGGACTTTTTCTGGGGCGGGCTGGCGTCCGCCGCAGTCTCTGGGTTTCTCGAACGTTCCTGGTGCGGCCAGCACCGGCCATTGCTCAGGGAGACCCTCTGCCGGAGGATCCGAGCTGGTCAAAGCCCCAGTTCCCTCAGAAGTGAGGGGTCGGGAAACGTGGCCGCGTCTGAGGTAAAGCTCAGGAGGGAGGTGCCGCCTGGCAACCAGACGGCTTGGTCACTGGTCACGTCAGTGTAAGCAGAAAGTGGACGGACTCCAGACCCAAAGGACGGGTGTGCAAATGCTGGTCAGGGAGAGCACAGAGTTCCAATACTGGAGTCCGGGTGCCTAGGTGACGCCATTTTCACCCCTCCCGCGCATGCGCCTACCCGCCTACACGTGCCACCGCAATCCACCCCAGTAAGCTAAGTAGCGCCACCTAGTGGGAAATGAAGCAATTACCCCCAAGCCCCGCCCACTTGAGACAACCTCGCTTTTCAGGAACACAAATATCTCCACCTGCTTAGTTTATGGACTATCAAGTGCTTAATAGTTTGACTTCTGGGGGAAAACGATATAATTTCAATCGTATTTCTGTCTGTTCACTGGTCCATGTATTCAATTTTCTTTTTCATTCTTTTTTCTTTTACTGGAGTACAGAAAAAAATTATTTTTATTTTCAATTTTTATTAAAAATATTTTTATTAATTTATACTAAATTTTCTCCTTTTGTCAATTTTTCAAATTTACTTCCATCATTTCATTTTTTTCTATATCATTGTATTCATTTCTTCAAATATTCAAATGTTTTTCTTCTTTTTTTTAATTTCCTTTCCCCCTTTTTTCTCTAATCAGTCAGGCTCCTTTCAATAACCTGACCAAAAGACACCTAGAATCTAGTATCATTTTATTTGATTTTGTGTGTCTTACTTTTAATTTTTTTACCTAATTAATTCCTTTTCTTACTTCAAAATGACAAAACGAAGGAATTAACCCCAAAAAAGAGCAGGAAGAAACGACAGCCAGGGACTTAACCAACACAGATACAAGCAAGATGTCTGCACCAAAATTTAGAATCGTGATAAGAATACTATCTGTGATCAAAAATAGATTACAATCCCTCTCTATGGAGATAAAAGAAGTGGAAGCTAGTGAAGATAATATAAAAAATACTGAAACTGAGCTGAAATCTCAAATGGATGCCACAGCGGCAAAGAAGGATGAGGTAGAGCAGTGAATCAGCAATATAGAGGACAAACATATGGATAATAATGAAGCAGAAAAAAAGAGAAAGACTAAGGCAAAAGAGCACGATTTAAGAAGTAGAGGCATCAGTGACTCACTAAAAGGAACAACATCAGAATCATAGGGGTCCCAGAAGATGGAAGAGAGAGAAAAAGGGGTAGAAGGGTTATGTGAGCAAATCATAGCAGAAAACTTCCCTAACCTGGGGAAAGACACACACATCAAAATCCCGGAAGTACAAAGGACTCCCACAAGATTCAACAAAAATCATCCATCAATAGGCATATCATAGTCAAATTCACAAAATACTCGAAAGGAAAGAATCATGAAAGCAGCAAAGGAAAACAGTCCTTAACCTACAAAGGAAGACAGACCAGGTTTGCAGCAGACGTATCCATAGAAACTTGGCAGGCCAGAAAGGAGTGGCAGGATAGATTCAATATGCTGAATTGGAAAAAATATGCACCCAAGAATTCTTCATCCAGCAAGGCTGTCATTCAAAATAGAAGAAGAGATTAAAAGTTTCCCAGACAGGGGTGCCTGGTGCTCAGTCACTTAATCATCCAGTTGCTCACATTATGATCTCACGGTTCATGGGTTTAAGCCCCACATCAGATTCTGTGCTGACAGCCCAGAGCCTGGACCCTGTTTGAGATTCTGTGTCTTCCTCTCTATCTGCCCCTCCCCCCCATAGGCTCTGTCTTTGTCTGTCTCAAAAATAAACAAACAAAAAAAGTTTCCCAGAAGAACAAAAACTAAAGGAGTTCCTGACCACTAAATCAGCCCTGCAAGAAATTTTAAGGGGGGACACTCTGAGGGGAGAAAAGATGGGGGAGGAAAAAAAAGAAAGCAACAAAGACTTGAAAGGAGCAGAGAACAACACCAGAAACTCTAATTCTACAAGAAACAGAATAGCAATAAACTCGTATCTTTCAGTACTCACTCTAAATGTCAACGGACTAAATGCTCCAATCGAAAGACAAAGGGTAACAGATGGTTAAGAAAACAAGATCCACCTATATATGTTCCTTAAGAGAGACCCATTTTAGACCTAAACACACCTTCAGCTTGAAAGTGAGGGGATGGAGAACAATCTATCATGCTAAGGGTCAACAAAAGAAAGCCAGAGTAGCCATAGTTACATCAGACAACTTAGATTTTAAAATAAAGACTGTATAAATTTAAAAAAATAAAGACTGTAATAAGAAATAAAGAAAGGCATTATATCATATTTAAGGGGTCTAACCACACAGACATAACAATTATAAACATTTATGCTCCAAATACGGAGCACCCAAAAATATAAATCCATTAAAAACATAAAAAATCACTGATAATAGCATAATAGTAGGGGACTTCAATACACCCCTTACAGCAATAGACAGATCGTCTAAACAGAAAATGAACAAGGAAACAAGGACTCTGAATGACACACTGGACCAGGTGGACTTAACAGATACATTCAGAACATTTCATCTTAAAACAGCCGAAAATACATTCTTCTCCAGTGCGCATGGAACGTTCTCCAGAATAGATCAGATACTGGGACACAAATAAGTCCTCAACAAGTACAAAATTACGGAGAGCACAACGTGCATATTTTTAGACACAATGCTATGAAATTTGAAATCAACTCCCAAGAAAACTTTGCAAAGGTAACAAATACACGGAGACCAAAGGACATCCTACTAAAAAATGAATGGGCTAACCAAGAAGTTAAAGAGGAAATTAAAAAGTACATGGAAGCCAATGAAAGTGATAACACCACAGCTTAAAACCTCTGGGATGCAACAACGGTGGTCATAAGAGGGAAGTATATAACAATCCAGGCCTTCCCAAAGAGAAAAGAGAGGAATCAGGGACACAACTGAACTTTACACCTCAAAGAGCTGGAAAAAGAACAGCAAATAAAACCCAAAATCAGCAGAAAGCAGGAAATAATAAAGATTAGAACAAACATCAATGCTATCGAAACCAAAAAATCAGAACAGATCAATGAAACCAGAAGCTGGTTCTTTGAAAGAATTAACAAAATTGATAAGCCACTAGCAAGTTTGATCAAAAAGAAAAAGGAAAGTGCCCACATAAATGAAATCAAGAATGAAAGAAGAGAGATCACGACCAACACTGTGGAAATAAAATTATTGACCATAACCAAGTGGGATTTATACCTGGGATGCAGGGCTGGTTCAATATCCCCAAAACAATCAATGTGATTCATCACATCAAAAAAAAGAAAAGACAAGAACCACATGATCCTCTCAATATATGCAGAGGAAGCATTTGATCAAATATAGCATCTTTCTTGATAAAAACCCTTAAGAAAGTAGGGATACAAGGATCATACCTTCAGGTCATAAAACCGATATATGAAAGACCCAACGCTAATATCATCCTCAATGGGGAAAAACTGAGAGCTTTGCTCCTAAGGTCAGGAACAAGACAGGGATGCCCATTCTCACCACTGTTATTCAACATAGTATTGGAAGTCTTAGCCTCAGCAATCAGACAATACAAAGAAATAAAAGGCATCCAAATGAGCCAGGAGGAGGTCAAACTTTCACTCTTCACAGATGACATGATACCCTATATGGAAAGCCCAAAAGATTCCACCAAAAACCTGCTAGAATTGATCCATGAATTCAGCAAAGTAAGAGGATATAAAATCAATGCACAGAAATTGGCTGCATTCCTATGCACCAAAATTGAATCAACAGAAAGAGAAATCAAGGAATTGATCCCATTTACAATTGCACCAAAACTCATAAAATACCTAGGAGTAAACCCAACCAAAGAGGTGAAAAATCTATACACTGAAAACTATAGAAAGCTTAGGAAAGAAATTGAAGAAGACACACAAAAATGGTAAAATATTCCATGCTCCTGGATAGGAAGGACAAATATTGTTAAAATGTCAATACTACCCAGAGCAATCTACATATTCAATGCAATCCCTATCAAAATAACACCAGCATTCTTCACAGAGCTAGAACAAACAATCCTAAAATTTGTATAGAACCAGAAAAGACACTGAGTAGCCAAAGCAATCTTGAAAATGAAAACCAAAGTAGGAGACATCACAATCTTGGACTTCAAGCTGTGTTACTAAGCTACAATCAAGACAGGATGGTACTGGCACAATAACAGACACTCAGATCAATGGAACAGAACAGAGAACCCAGAAATGGACCCACTAACATATGGCCAACTAATCTTTGACAAAGCAGGAAAGAATATTCAGTCTCTTCACCAAGTGGTGCTGGGAAAACTGGACTGTGATACGCAGAAAAATGAACCTGGACCATTTTCTTACACCATACACAAAGATAAACTCAGAATAGATGAAAGATCCAAACTTAAGACAGGAAGCCATCAAAATCCCCAAGGAGAAAGCAGGGAAGAACCTCTTTGACCTTGGCCACAGCAACTTCTTACTCAACATGTCTCCAGAGGCAAGGGAAACAAAAGCAAAAATGAACTAATGGGACTTCATCAGAATAAAAAACTTCTGCACAGCAAAGGAAACAATCAGGAAAACTAAAAGGTAACCAATAGAATGGAGAAGATATTTGCAAATGACATATCAGATAAAGGGCTAGTATCCAAAATCTATAAAGAACTTATCTAACTCAACACCCAAAAAACAAATAATCCAGTAACAAAATGGGACAGACATGAACAGACTTCTTCAAAGAGGACATCCAGATGGCCAACAGACACATGAAATGATGCTCAACGTCACTCATCATCAGGGAAATACAAATTAAAACCATAATGAGATACCACTTCACACCTCTCAGAATGACTAACATTAACTCAAGCAACAACAGATGTTGGTGAGGTTGAGGAGAAAGAGGATCTCTTTTCCACTGCTGGGGGGAATGCAAACTGGTGCAACCACTCTGGAAAACAGTATGGAGGCTCCTCAAAAAATTAAAAATAGAACTACCATGTGACCCAGCTATTACACTACTAGATATTTATCCAAGGGACACAGGTGTGCTGTTTTGAAGTGAAACATGCACCTCAATGTTTATAGCAACACTATCAACAATAGCTAAAGTATGGAAAGAGCCAAAATCCATCCATTGATGGATGAATGGATAAAGAAGATGGATGAATGGAAAAAGATATACAATGGAGTATTACTCGGCAATTAAAAAGAATGAAATCTTGCCATTTGCAGCTATGTGGATAGAACCAGAGGGTAGTGTGTTATGTGAAATTAGTCAGCCAGTGAACAACAAATATATGGCCTCATTCATATGAGGACTTTACGATACAAAGCAGATGAACATAAGGGAAGGGAAATAAAAATAATAAAACAGAGGGAACAAGAACACAATACTCTTAAATATGGAGAACAAACAGAGGGTTACTGGAGGGGGTAAATGGGTGAACGGAATTAAGAAATCTACTCCTGAAAACACTGTTGCTCTATGTTACTAACGTGGATGTAAATAAAAAAAAAAAATTAATAGGGACGCCTGAGTGGCTCAGTTGGTTGAGTGTCTGACTTTGCCTCAGGTCATGATCTCATGGTTTGTGGGTTTGAGCCCCGCATCGGGCTCTGTGTTTATAGCTAGCTCAGAGCCTGGAGCCTGTCTTCGGATTCTGTCTCTCCCTCTCTCTCTGTCCCTCACCTGCTCACACTGTCTCTCTCTCTCTCTCTCTCTCTCTCTCTCTCTCTCTCAAAAATAAATAAATAAATAAATATTAAATAAACAGAAAAAAAAAAAAGAAAACAAGCTTAGGGCACCCAGGTGGCTTAGTTGTTTGGGCTCAGTTGCTTGGACTCTTGATTTCAGCTCATATCATGATCCCACAGTAGTGAAATCTATCCCTGCATCTGGCTCTCCTGCTGAGCTTGGATCCTGCTCAAGATTCTCTTTCTCTTTCTCCTTCTGCCCCTTTCCTCTGCTTGTGCTCACTCTCTAAAACAAAAGAAAACAAATACCCCCCTCAAAAAAAAAACCTAAAACAAAATTAATTGCATTATCATTGGGAAAAGGAGAAATATAGGAACTATACAATCTTTTCAACTTTTCTAGGAAGTGGAAATCTAGTTCAAGATTTTCAAAAATTTAAAAATCTGGCCCTATCTATGACATACACATCAAAGTAACCAAAATGAAAGACAATGTAAAATAATAGCAAGATAACAGACATCCATGTTGTCACAACTTCTTTGTAAAACCATCTGATACTACTGAACAAATGTAAATAAACATACCGTGGCCGGGTATATTCCCTATGACCCAGAAATTCCACTCCTAAAATAACAACCCAACAAAAAAATGTACAACTGTGAACTAAAACATGTACAAGAATGTTCATAGCAGGTAAATACCCCAGCTATAAACAACCCTAATATCCAGAACAGATGAATGAATAAGTTGTGTGTATTCATACAACAGAAAGCTAGGTATCAATGAGAGTAAAATTCTGCTAAAGAACATAGAGGAATCCCACAAATACAATGTTGAGCAGAAGCCAGGTACAAATGATAACATCAGGTACAATAGTACAAATAACTCTGTAAACATACTGAATACCATTGAATTTTATACTTCAAATGGGTGAACTTTTATGGCATGTAAATTATATCTCAATGAAACCCTTAAAAATACATGAATCCAGGGGCACTTGGGTGGCTCAGTTGGTTAAGCAGCTGACTTTGCTCAGGCCATGATCTCGCGATTTGTGAGTTAGAGCCCCGCATCGGGCTCTGTGCTGACAGCTCAGAGCCTGGAGCCTGCTTCAGATTCTGTGTCTCCCTCTCTCTCCCTCTGCCCCTCCCTGCTCATACTATCTCCAAAAACTGAATAAACATTAAAAAAAAACTTTTTAAAATAAGAATGCATGATTACAGTGTCACCTACCTGACTTGGTGGGGGAAGCATGCAACTCCTGATCCCAGGGTTATAAGTTTGAGCCCCACGCTGGGTGAAGAGATGACTTAAAAATAAAATCTTTTTTTAAAACGCATGATTTCATAGAGTACATATTTTCTGGTGGCAGGAGTTAGAGTGATTAGTGAATGAAAGGAAGCAGTGAAGGAGGATTCTTAGTGCTGATAATGTTCTCTAATTCTTGACCAGTGTGTGTAGCAGTTGATAGAGATGTATTCTGCCTTGTCAGAAATTCACTGGTTGTACGTTTTTTTCACACTTATTTTAGATGGGAACAAAATATTCATGTGTTGTGACAAGTATAGAATTTCAAAGATTCCACCATTCACAATTTTGGTGGGAAGATTCATTTCAGATCTTGTGTCAGGAAATGGTAGGTTAAGAGACATGATTTGGATGATCTACAAATGAATCTTAAACTCTTTATCTAATAGATAAAAATTCAACTTTTAAATTATACATAAAAATTTTTTAAGACTGCCACAAGTTATATTGGTTAGTGATAGCAGTCATGTGTGAATGAAACAACCTCCCTCCCAAGACACACATGAACAAACACTGTAAACATGGCGGCTTAAGACATTTTATTTATTTTTCTCAAGTAACAAGCCTTAGAGATACTAAAAGGTTTTTTCTTTTCAGTGTCAAATGGTCACCTATCTACGGGATGAATAAAAGATTTATCACTGTCATTTAATAACTTAGATTTCTCCCAGATTATTCAGATGCTTTGTCCCATTCTTTACGCACGGTTTTCCTCTGCATTTGCTTGTGTGCCATAACGATTGAGGGTTCGTGGAGAACTCTCCCACAGGGACACTGCTAGGAGTTTTGTCCGGCATGAGTGTTCTCGCAATGCCTCCGGAGGGATATGAGCTTGCTGAAAGCATATCCACAGACATTGCATTTATACGGTTTTTCGCCAGTATGTACTCTCTTGTGCACAGTAAGGTTACCCCTTACACTAAAGGTTTTCCCACACTGATCACACTCATATGGTTTCTCTCCAGTGTGAGTTCGTATGTGTATTTTCAGGGCTACATTCCTCCTAAACGCTTTTCCACACTCACTACACTTGAAGGGTTTCTTTTCCCTGGTGTGCTTTTTCATATGTCTCCTATGAGATAAGAAACCACTGAAGGCTTTCCCACATTCCTTACACTCATATTGTTTCATCCTCGTATGAATTTTCTTGTGCAAAATGAGGAAATAATTCACTCTGAAGGTTTTCCCACACTGATGACATGCAAAGGGTTTCTCCCCAGTGTGAATTCTCATGTGCTCTTTCAGGCACGAGTGGTCCCTGAAGGCTTTCCCACAGTCACTGCATGTACATGGTTTCTCTCCAGCATGCATCTTCTTGTGCACGGTGAGATTACAGCTCATTCTAAAAGTTTTCCCACACTGATCACATTTGTAAGGTTTCTCTCCAGTATGTATCCTCAGGTGTGTCTTCAGATATGACTGACTACTTAGTGCTTTTCCACAGAGGTTACACTCAACGGATTTCTCTCCAGTGTGGATTCTTTTATGTCTTTTAAGGTAAGGGAGAATACTGAAGGTTTTCCCACAATCATTGCAGGCATAGGGCTTCTCTCCAGTATGTAATACCTTGTGTAGGTTGAGCCTAGACCTTCTAGTGAATGCTTTGTTGCACTGATCACACTTGTAGGGTTTGTCCCTTGAATGAATCTCTTCATGTTGTCTAAGAAGTGAACTATCTCTGAAGGTTTTTCTACAGTCCCGACATCCATAGGGCTTCTCCCCAGAGTGAATTCTCTTGTGCCGATTAAGATAAGAGCTTGAACTGTAGGCTTTCCCACATTGGTTACATTTAAAAGGCTTTTCTCCACTGTGGATTCTCATGTGCAATGTAATGGATGAGTGGTTCTTTAATACTTTACCACACTGGCTACACTGAACAGATTTCTCTTTAATGTGAGTTTTTCCGTGCTTCTTAGGGCAGAATATTGAATTTAACACTTTGCCAGAGTCATTAGATTCACAGGATTTCTCTCCTGTATGTTTTCTCTCATGTGCACCTAAGAAAGAACTCCTAACAGAGGTATTTTTATCTTTTTTACTTTCATAGGACTTTTCCCCAGAATGAACACTCTCCTGTGGGTTCAGGTGAGAACAATCTCTGAGGGGTTTCCCAGGGCGAAGGCGTTGAGGGGTTTTCTCTCTGGAAGGAGTTCTCTGATTCTGAGCTACGCTAGATTTCATGCGCAGGGCAACTTCATTCTGTTCAATGGATATGCCTCCATGAGTTTGCTCCTATTGGTGAAAATGAGTGATGATCACAAGACTTACCACATTAATCAGACTGATTGAGAACCCCCCACCCACATAAATTCTGACATACACTTTATTATTTAATAGTTTCTTAGTGGGTATACACAGCTCCCATCTGAGTTTATCAGCATGAATGAGATGAAATGTTATACCAGATGGCCCCCAACAGGGTCTCTTTAGAGTTTAACATATAATTGCTTTGGAGTGAATTATGTTTTAAATATTTAATGTCTAACTTCCATTATGAATATATTTACTTTGGGGATTCTCTGAAACCATTTTTCGAGCTAAGATATGAGTTTCCTTCGAACTCATGATTTATAGAATTTTCCGTTTTTTATTATTGAAACAAGAGCCTCAAGTTAACCCCTAGTTCACGAGTCCCTTTTCTGTTATATGGAATTCTGGACTTCTGATAGAGAGCAGGAAATTCGCACATGACTCTTACCTTCTTGCCGTGGAGTGCTTCTTTCACCAGAACATCTTCTTTATGTTGTGATTGTTTGGTTTCAGGGAGAACCATTCCATCTGAACAAATTGGGAGGAAAGTAAGTTTTGGGAAAGAAGTGGTGACAACATGTTGGCAAAACCAGGTAAACCCCAAACCAAATCTGAGACAAATAGGAAACAACCTAGAACATGAAATGATGGGATGTTTAGGAAAAAACTAAGGTCTGTGTGGACTTCTCTTCAAACAGACTCTGAGCATAGGAGGACAATGGGCAAGAAAAATGCATTCCTAATCAAAGAATGATATTTACATGCCTTAATGTTTTATAAAATTTACCGAGAAATGGTTCTATCATGATTGAAAAGTATGTTAACAGGCAAAGACCAAAGCTGTTTATGTTAGACAGTGAATCTAAATGTAAATATTAAAAGGCAAGACAGGTCTTTCTTTCAGAACATAAAAAAATATGACAGGTTACAAGCCAAAGACTAGGGGCGCCTGGGTGGCTCAGTCGGTTAAGCCTCCGACTTCGGCTCAGGTCAGATCTCACATTCGTGGGTTCGAGCCCCGCATCAGGCTCTGTGCTGACAGCTAGCTCAGAGCCTGGAGCCTGCTTCCATGTCTGTGTCTCCTCCTCTCTCTCTCTGCCCCACCCCCTCTCATGCTCTGCCTCTCTCTGTATCAAAAA
>PJEM01014627.1:8429-34119 GCA_004023845.1 Helogale parvula | reverse complement strand
CATTTAGTGCGTCCCCTCTTCTCTGGCCTCATGCGCACCGTGGCCCGCCAGGGCCTCCTTCCCAGAACCCGCAGCCCAGAGCAGGATGTTGGCTTAAAATGCCCGTTGTTTGCTCTGCTCCCCGGACAGCCGTCCGTGTTTCACGCTCGGGATGGAGCTGCTGCGGTTCTTTCATCACAGCAGGTGCGCGCCGTAGTCCCCGTGACCTGTGTCACCCCCCCCCCCCCCAGTGCCGAGCAGTGAGCTCTGTGTAGCTGAGTCTTTTTCTTGCTTTGCCCCTCTTTGTTCTTTGTTTGTTTGTTTCGTAAATTCCACAGATGAGTGAAGTCATACGATAATGGTCTTTCCCTAAGTTTGCACAGCACGATCCCCTCTAGGTCCGTCCACGTGGTGGCGAACGGCAAGGTCTCCTCCTTTCTGATCGCCGAGCGGCCGTCCACACACGGTGTGTACTGTACACACACCCCGCATCTTCTCTCTCCCTGCTTCCGTCCGCGGACATTCGGGCTCGTTCCACACTCTGACTCTTGTTGATAGCGCTGCTGTAAACGTTGGGGTGCATGTGCCCCCAGGAATCTGTGTTCTTGTATCTTTGGATAAGCACCTAGTGGTGCAGTCACTGGATCAAAGGACATTTTAGTTTTAACTTTGTGAGGAGCTCCCCCTGGTCTCCGGAGCGGCTGGGCCAGTCTGTGTTTCTGCAGCGGTGCACGAGGGCCCCTCCGCATCCTCGCCAGCCGGAGCGATGGTTCTGGAGCGTTTTACGTGCCCGACACTGAGCTAAGAGCTGTGTGTACACTAACATGTGGATTTCTCCTAACTCTGTGGGGATGTATTACAGCATCTTCGTGTCAGACACGACACTGAGAACAGGGGGCCCGGGTGATTCCCCCGTACCCCCGAGCTCCCACGACTCCTGCCGGGCGGTCACGGGAACCCTGGCCTGGTGTCTCTGACGCCAGAGCCCACGCCCCTGGCCACTGGGCCATGTCTGCACGTGTTCTTTGACCGGCTCTTTCTGAGCGTCCATGCCCTGTGCTGACCCGGACGGACATCTACACCCTTGGCTGTGCTCCTTGGGACCCCAGATGGCTAGACCAGCCCTGGCCATGAGGGGAAGGCGCTTACCCAGAGCGGGAGCTTGCACTAGAGTCCCTTTGGGATCCCTCCCAGCTCTCGACTCTGCACTAGAGGCCCATTGGGGTCCCTCCTGGCTCCGGACTCCATTTTGTATGCGCTGCGCCTTGCGTCAGAGCACCGCCGGGAAACAGAAACATGTTTGGGGCATCAGATGCCGGCTCGGCTCTCTGGATGGGGCCCCACTCCTTACCAGTGCCCGTGCTTCAGGACGGGGATGGGGGGTGTGTGGACAGCTGGGAGGTCGGCCAGGCGTTGGCAGGATCCACGTCCTGGGCCACGTCCGGTCTTGGAGGGGAGGCGGGGTCAGCCTCTTCCAGATGTACTGCGTTTGGGAGCTCTGGCTTCAGCGAAGACGCTGTCAGGCTGACGTCGTGGTCGGAGGGAATCAGCGAAGTCACACACACACACACACACACACACACACACACGGTCAGCAGAGCACCACTGAGTCGGGGCGGCTGGTGCAGTGCACAGACGTCATGTCACGAGGCCGGGCGTGCATCCCAGCAGCAGTGCCCGCCAGCCGGATGGCTCGCTGAGCCCGCCAGCTGGATGGCTGGGGCTGGCCCCTTCCCCGCAGGGGCATCTGGGCGCTCTTTCAGGAGACGTGTGCCCTGATACAGGGAGTCTGGAAACGGGAATGGGGTCCCCAGGGCCACCGCTGTAATCGTGTGTCATTTGTATCAACGGGGACGCCCTCAGCCTTTCTGTTACTTGCCCTTGTCCCAGCCTAACAAACACATTGTCTGTGTTTCCCACTCCGGCCGCTCCCCGTCTTGTAAGATGCCTTCCGGCTTGCTTGTCTCAGACTCTGGCTGGTGCGGGGCGTGGAGGCTGGCCAGTGATGGAGGACCAGAGACAGAGAGCGCAGGGGGAGCGACAGCGAGCGCAGGGGGAGAGCCAGAGGCTGTGAGAGCCTGGGGGCGGGTTCAGGCCCTTCTGGGTGCAGGTGGAGGAACGGACAGGTCGGGGCTCCGGACCTCAGCTGGCGTGTGAGCGCGAGGAGGAGGCAGAAGCGAGTCTGAAGGCGTGTGTTTAAAGAGCACATAACGTGCAGAACTATTTCAGAATCGGTTGCTGCGGCTGCTGGACATGGGGCTGCAGTGGTGCCGGACTCGTTTGGGCGGAGCATGCAGACGCCTCTTCCGTCTGCGGACACAGCGGCGCATGTGGGGGGACGGGCCTGATGGCCGTCGTTACTCCGGCTGCTGCCTCCCCTCGCGTTTGTCCGGCCTCGCGGAGCGCCGTCACTCCTGTAAGACCCGGAGCAGAGACGGGGGCACGGCTTCGAGACACGCGGCTCAGGCGAGGCGCAGGGCGGCCGTCCGTCCGCTTCTCCACGCCTCACTCACGGCCAGAGAGGAAACTCCAAGCTGGGAGCGGCCCTGGCCGGAGAGAACTCGCTGGGCGCGGGGGCTCCTGGACCCCGATCTCACGTGCCCTGTGTTCTTGGGAGCGGGACCCTCCCTCTGCCCTCCTGCCTTGACAGTGACCCCCCCGGCCATTCTGGGTCTCTTGTTCACAAGGGAACACTTCCTTTTTGTTTCATTTTACTTTATTTAATGTTATGTTATTTATTTTATCTTGGAGAGAGCTAGCAGAGATGGGGGAGGGGCAGAGATTGAGGGAGAGAGAGAATCTCAGGCAGGCCTCTCGCTCAGAGCAGAGCCTGACACAGGGCTCGATCCCATGATCCTGAGACCGTGACCTGAGCCAAAGTCAAGAGTCAGATGCTCAACCAACTGAGCCCTGGTGCCCCACAAATGAACGTCTTAATAGAAGTTTCTAATTTCACTTACTTTCTTTTTATGGCTGTATGAAATTACACTGTGTAACTGTTTATTCTCTCATGTGTCTGCTCTTTTCAGCTAGAACCTAACGCCCTTAACCTTTCAGACTTCATGTGTTTTATTTGCCACAGAATTGCCCGCATTAAGAAAAGTACCTGGCAGTATCAATATTCACTGAGTGAAAGGATTTTTTTTTAAAGGCTGTTTTTTCCACAGGAGAGACTTCCAGGACTACCAGGCATTGTCAGAATTTCTTGGACTAGGCGTATCTCCATAAACTTGGAAAACAGGGGAAGTAAGAATGAAGTTCATAACGAGTAAAGTCAGATCATAACAAAAGGTGCTAAGTCATCTTAAGAAGGCAGAGTGCTGTGAGGCTCGTGAGATTTGCAGCAACACGACTGAATGTACTAACAGATAGAGGACATGACCCCGGGGGGGGGGGCAGTGACGGACATAAAAACGATGTAGTCGGAGGGCTGAACTTGGGCCGTTGCCCCCAGGACAGAGCGGAGCCTCCCGGGCTCTGGACGTGAGTCTTGTGTTCCTGTTGAGGGCCCTCTCGCCCGCGGGCGTTCTAGCACCTCGTCCCGAGTTCCCGCCCACCCTCCGGTTCCCAGCCAGGCCTGCCCTCTTGGGGAAGGTGTGTTCCCGGAGGCCCTGGGCCTGCGAGCGTCCTGCTTCCCCTCAGGTCACTACCTAGAGTCCCGGGTCGTCCCCCAGCCCCTGCCCAGCCACGGGCCAGCCCTACATTTCGGGTCGTGCGCTGTGAAGAGTGTCCCTTGCAAAGGCTCCAGAGAAGCCGTCGTCATCTCTTGGAGCTACGCTGACCCTGCCAGGGTCACTCCCCTCCGATCCAGACATCTTTGGGATGAACTGAAGTGGCCCCTGTAACAAGCACGTGGCGCGGACAGTCCCCACCTGGAACATTCTTCCAGGGAGGCCGGTACTGCTCCAACCATTTCTCCTCTCTGAGAATGGCCTTCGAGGCCCCTTGGGATCGCTGTCCTAGCACGTCGTTCTGCTCAGTCGCTGAGCCCACGCCTGTGCCGGCTGGAGCGCCAGCCACCGAGGGCCGTGGACTTGAGCGAGAGGCCCTGGGGAGCGCCGTCCCCAGGGCCCCACCAGGAGAGCTCCCCGTCCAGCTGCCTGCCAACTCCCCGGGCTTGGTTCCCAATGTTCCTGTATTTTATTGATTCCAGAGGTTAAATCTGCAACCGAAAGACCAAAATTTCCTCACCATTCAAGACCAAGGCATTTTAATAAGCCTACCTCAGTCTCAAAGGGCACTTCGTCTCTAATAAGTTTATGTTTGCATAGAGGCAGCATCGTTAAAACGGGTTTTATGGCTTGTCTCCATGTAGCAGCGGCGTTGAAGGGACGTAATAACTCAGATACACAACCGCAGGACCTTTGCTGGAGACAGCTTTCCTCAGAAGCCCTTTCTCGGGTCTCCGTTACCTCAGCCGCTGGGCAGTTTCTCTGCCAGCGTCAGCACTTTCCATTCCTAAGCACCTTCTAGTTTTGCTTACGCAGGTGAAAAGAGGTTGTTTTGTATTCTTAAATCTCCCTTTTAATAGTCAAAGGCCATTTTAAAGTTTCTGAAGGATGAGTGTGGAAACAATACTTTTGTACCCAGGAATGCACCCAGCGGTCCTCAACCCTGGCTCTGCGTTAAAATCACCCGAGGTGCTTTGAAGCTACCTGCCCAGGTCCCATATCACAATAAATATGTCACAGGCTCTGGGGCAGTGCCCAGGGGATTCACGTGGTGGAGCCTTGGGTTCGACACACGGAACCCTAAACCTGGCTACAGCGAGGCACCAGGGTGGAGGTCAGACCCTGAGACCCAGGCGGAGCCCCCACCACCCTACGACTGGAAACTGCCCTTGGGTGCTCACCAGCCAGGGGTCTCGCTGCCTTGGGTACAGTTACCAGTCATCTTGGTTTCCCAGAACACGAAACTTTTCAGATGGAGACAGGAGGCTCTCAGGAAACCTAGGACGGTCACCCTGCGGTGGCTCTACACACGGTGCTCGGCCTCCTCTGTGTTGGCACGAGGCCCCGTGGCTCGGCCTTCGTCTCTCGGCTGACGCCACCTGGATCTCTGAGCTCACCTGCAGCCCTGCCCCTGATGGGCACCCAGACCCGCTTCGGTTTCTCCGCTCAGTCATCCCATCGCTGGGGGAAGGGATTTCCTCAGAGTTTGTTTAGAGCACGGCTTGGAGGCTTGACTCTCAGGAGGCATTGTCTGCTGTCGGGGCTGGGACCTGGCCGCCTTTCCTTGGGCCTGACCTCAGTGGAGCCCGAGATGTGTGGGAAGTGGAGGAGGGACCCACGCTTATCGTGAGGCGCTTTAGGAATGTGGTCTCCTGTGGTCCTGCTAGCAAATATGTGGTCCGTATGTTCTTCCTACTTTTCAGAGGAGAAAGTGAATCCAGACAGGTTCGGTGAGCCAGCAGGTCAGACTCAGGCCCTCAGGACTATGACTGTTCTCCGCACAGCGCTGCCTCTTGAAGGGCGTGGTCGACAAGCCGGACAGGGAAGACCGCACGTCTCCGTGACTTGTGAAGTGACCGTACGCTGCCAGCGTGCTGGGAGGACGCACCAAGCGTTGCCGCGGCAGGTTCTCCGTTGTCCTCGGCGGACATGGGGTGCGAGGTGGGCTTCGGTTCAGAGGTTCACGTCAGGAAAAGGCGATCCTGCCCGCGAGCGTGTCAGAGCAAACGCTGGGACACACGGCAGCGTGACTCTGAGTTCGGCTGGAGACCAGAGTCCAGGCCTCAGGAGCCCCCGTGCTGCTCAGCCCGGGTGCCTCTGGCCCAGTCATCGGGGCAAAATGCTCGTGGGCGGGTCAGGCGGGAATGGTCCTCTGTGGAGTGGGGGGATGGAAGACACCCCGAGGGCCCAGGAGTGTTCTTGCAAAAGACCGTTTTTGCTATAAATGGGATCTCATCTATGGTAATTTAAAAATAGAGCTTATTTTGGTAAATGCTGATGGTGATTTTTTTTCCAAATATAAAAGACCATATTATGTGTTTCCTTTAACCTTGACCACCTATCTTGGTAGAAGACCACAGCTGCAGATGCAGCAGATCTGGACAAACTGGTGAGTACCCAGGACGCGGGTCTCGTTCACTCGTTCAGAAATACGTGAGGAGGAGGCAGACCTCCACCTCTGCCCACACCAGGTTTTCAGCCCGGACGGCCCAGCACAGACACAGACTGACCCGAGAACAGCGGCTGACTGACTCGTGCAGTCTGCGTTACGTGGGGGAGCCTGAGTGCAGAGTAACTCAAAGTGCAGGCATAGAACTCTGGCTTGTGTGGTGTTTGTGTGCAGAGAAGGGACAGGACGCGGAACGCGGTCCTAGGCGTCCGAGGGTTGCGGGCCGTGGAGACGCTCCGCTTGCCGATGCCTCTGTGCAGCCGAGTGTCCTCCCTAAGAGGAGGGTGCGCCCCGCCTCCAGCAGAGGAGAGGACGGAGGGGGCTGCCATGGGTTTGCTGCTGCTTCACTGCCTTCAGCTCCGAATAATTTTTATGTCAAAGAAGCATATTTTGGGGTGACATATTCTGATTTCCGTCAGGGTTTTAGTGTCTGCTCTGATCCTGTGTTGTGCTAGGTGATGAGGATAGAAAACGGTAGCAAATACCTGGCCCCTGTACTCACAGACCAGTGAGGGAGACAGCTGACCAGTGCCTGTGACTGACGGTGGTGGACTAATCCCCATACAGATGGCCTAGGTTGCCAGGGGTGCCCATAGCAGATGATTCAGGGAGGACTTCCTGGAGGAGGTGAGCTGTATCCTGAAATCTGAAGCATGGCTGTGGTCGGGGTGGAGCTGGATAGAGAATATTCCAGGCAGAGGGAACAGAGCAAAGGCGTATTTGGGGAGATAGAAAATGTTTAGTACAAGTGAAGTGTGTGTGTGTGTGTGTGTGTGTGTGTGTGTGTGTGTATGCACACGCGTACCAGGGAACTGGGGCGGGGGTGGTAAGGGTAATACCGGAGAGTGGAGAGCGATGCAGAACTGAGATTACACAGGGTTGTGAGCCACTTAACAAACTCTGAAGTTTATTCTCAGCACAACCAGGAATTACTGATGGTTTACACCAGGGGAATAATAAGATCAGATTGGAGATTTGGGGGCTGACTGCAGGGGAGGGAGGGGCCAGTTCAGGGGAAATTCCAGAAAGCCAGTTGTGACGGGGTGTGGCCTGATCAGGGTGGTGGCCGCAGCTGGAGACATTCAGTGGTAGAAGGGACAGGGTTGGGAAGAGGGACAAGGTGGAGAGAGGGACGGTTTGAGCACCCGGCCTCCTCGCAGGTGCCGGGCGGGGCGGGGGTGCTGCTGGACTTTCAGCTGGTTATGCCGTGCCCAGGCGGGTGCCCGAGCGGACTGTCCATCAGCAAGTGGGGCCTGCGGGATGGCTTTGTGTGGTTGGAGTCACCAGCCTGTGATGAGGTGTGGAAGGTCTTAGGCGGGCATGTGGGGGAGGGGGAGGGCGCGGCCCAGCGCTGCGGCGATGCCGGCGTGCGGGGTACAGACACAGGGCAAGGTGCTCTGTGGAAGATGGGGAAGGAGGGGTAGGGTGGTCGGAGCATTGACAGGAAGTTCTGGCACCCCCTGTGCCCCGATAAGAGGGCATTTTAAGGAGGAAGGAGTAGTCAGAGGGTCCACGGATGCCAGGAGGCCACGCTGGGAAAGGATGAGGTGTGTCCACAGGATTGGGCCCACGGACATTCCCGTCGACCCTGGGGAGGCAGCTCTGGGGGCGGGGGCGACAGCCAGGGGACAGCAGGCACCGGGGGGCCGGGGGCAGGACGGTGAGGCCGCAGCCCCGGTTTAGGCTGCTGGGCGGGCGGCGGCTGGAGGGGTCTGTGGAGGAGGTCAGCGGTCTCCGTGGTGAAGACCAGACATGCCGAGGATGTGACCAACGTGGAGAAGGGGCGGCCGGGGAGGGCGCGGCGCACGTGTGCAGATCACCGTCCCGCTTCCCCCTGCTTCTGGGCGTCGGTCCCTGGACCCCGAGGTCCAGCTGAGCGCGTCATACGGTGTCCCCTGGAAGCAAACGGCGGTTCTCAAACAGCGGTCACCATACCCCAGAGAGGGCTGCCCTCGGGGATGCTTGAGTCCCTTGACGTAAAATGGGACTCGACCTTTCCCAGTGGTGGCTGCACCTGATGGGCCAGGTGCCCCATCGCCCTCGTCCAGGTGTGGGGACAGGCACGGATGTTAGGGGGATTACTCAAAACCAGCTTGGTTCTGCCAAGCGGTGGAGCCACGGCCTGAACTAAGTCCCAAGTTCATCCATCATGAAAGTATCATTTGGTGCCTTTGCCACGGGGAAAACTCGCCAGCTTCCATTCTTCTTTTCCCCATTCCGGAAACTGGATTTTTCCTGTCTGTTAATGAGCCATTTTTTACTCTCTCTCTCTCAACAGTTGATTAAGCATGAGTAGATTTCAATGTCTTAATGTAAAGTGTCTCTGTAAGTCTTAGCAGCTTCTCTTAGGGACTATTTCCTCACCCCCCCACCCCCACCCAAAAAAAGAGAGAACTCAAAAATGATGCTGGGACAGTTGGCTCTCTGCCTGGAAAATAACCGAGTTAAACCTCCAACGTGACCATACATCCAAATAAATCCAGAGGGCCTGGAGGGCTAAGTGAATGAAGTCAAACCGTAAAAGTTCTGGAAGAAACGGAAGGATTATTTATAGCCTGGGCACGGAGTCTTCCCACACAAGATCGAGATTCAGAAGCTGTGAGGGAGAGATTGATGGACTTGATTACACGCACGAGGATGTGATTACGGCATTGTTCATGACGGTGACGAATGAGGCACCATCGGCAGATTCCGTAACAAGGCGCCATTGAAGTGCGTTATCGAGCCTGTGCCCCGCGAAGAGGTCATGTTGCCTCGCCGTTAAAAGCGTGGCTTTCTGACGCCGGACCGCCGGGATCGGATCACCTCTCCAACATTTCACTGTGTGCCTTTGGGAAAACAGCCTAAGTTCTCCAATTTCCTCGTGTATAAATTCAGCAGGACGATTTCACTTACCTCCTGCTTACTGTGGGACCGAGTGAGCTCATCACGTAAAGCGCTGGGAGCCGTCCGTATGCGCAGTGAGCGACCTGCACACCAGTACGGGCTCCAGTACGGCAGGCGGGGGCCGGCGCGCCCTCAGCCGTGTTAGTGCGGAGTGGGGACGAGTGTGGGGGACGCGTGTGCGGACACCGGAGCGGGACAGACGGCAGACAGGACCACCACCTCGCTGCGCTGGCTGCTCCGTTGGGGGCGCCGAGGGCGGGTGGAGAGCAGGGTTCGCGCCCCACCCCACACGTCCGCACGGCGGAGGACCCGGTTACACGCTTGTGTTAAGGAAGCGCAAGGAGACAGGGACGGTGGCTGTCACACTCTCTGCCGTCAGCACAGGAATAAGATCTGAAAGCCCAAACACTCCTGTGGGGACGCGGGCCCTGCCCTCTGGCACAGCTCTCGGTCTCAGAAGGGGGAAGAGAAGGAGCTGGAAACCGGAGTGTGGAGCCCGTGGTTCCGATGGTCCGTAGGATTCACGGACACGTAAACCCAGGCTTTAGTCCAAATGGACTGTTGAGTTGCATTTTGAATAAAGGACCGGTTTTCTTTTCCCTGTCAGACCATTTGCCTTTTTCTTAAAACTTCTTCCCAGATTTGTGCGTGTTTTAAACACGAAGAGGGGCTTTCTCATAAATCCCCAGCGCGTGAGGGACAGTCAGGTGTGTGTGTCTGTGCGTTCAGTCACTCTGGTCTGTTGACTTGGTTTGTCTCTGCGGAAGGGACGTTGTCGGGAGTCTCCAGGCAGACTCACGGGGCGTGGGAAGGACGCAGCCCCGGGAGCCGGAAACCGACCCTGCCCGACGGTGACGGTCGGCAGTGGTCGTGGGTCCTTGAAACCGCTGAGCTCTGCAGCTCACGGGCAGAGAGTAGGGAAGTTCCTTCCTGATAAGTCGGTCCGTTTCAGTTTCCAAAATTCCGAGGTTTGCCATAGGATTCTATCCTCAGAAACAAACAGAAAACAATCACCCTCCACAGTGATCGCAGTGAGAAGCCTCTGCTTCCTCGGCTGTATCTTGGGCTGATTAGCAGGACTGTGGCGTCAAAGTGACCGGGGTGGGAGGCGGTCCCTGGGAAGACTCGTCTCTCTCCAGTCAGTGGTCCTGGCTTCCTTGTCAGATACGAGCCGGCTGTGCAGGCGTGGACTGATTTCTGGACTGTTCTGTTTGGTTCGTGTGTGTGTCTGTCCCACACCAGTATCACACCCTCCTGATTACTGTTGGTTTGCAGTAAGTTTTGAAATTGGAAAGTGTGAGTCTTCCTACGCTGTTCTTTTTCAAGCGTGTTCTGGCAGATCCGGCGCATTTGTTCCCTGGCAGGTTCGGGAGGAGCGCGCCAGCTTCTGTGAGGAAGTCAGCGGGAGTTCTGGGAGGGCCTCTGCGCCTGGAGATGAATTTAACAGTGTCTGCGGGATGCTCTCCAGCCCTTAGATCTTCTTTAGTTTCTTCAACAACGTGCTGTGCCATTGGATGTGAGTTTTCGTGTTCTTTGCTAAATGTGTCCTAAGTGTTTCATTCTTTTTGATGATATTGTAAACAGTTTCTTTCTTTTTTTTTCTTTTTTCTTTTCTTTTTTAAGAGAGAGAGAGAGAGAGAGAGAGAGAGAGAGAGAGAGAGAACAAGCAGGGGAGGGGGCAGAGAAAGAGAGAGAACCTTAGGCAGGCTCCACGCTCAGTGCCGAGGCTGACATAGGGCTTGATCCCGTAACCCTGGGGTCGTCACCTGAGCTGAAATCAAGAGTTAGATGTTCAACCGACTGAACCACACAGGTGCCCCGAGAGTTGTTTTCTTTTTTAAAAAGTTTTTTAAGTGTGTATTTATTTTTGAGGGAGAGAGAGACCAGAGGAGGGGCAGAGAGAGGGAGGCACGGAATCTGAAGCAGGCTCCAGGCTCCAAGCTGTCAGCACAGAGCCCGACATGGGGCTCGAACTCATGAGCCCTGAGATCATGACCTGAGCCGAAGGCAGACCCATAGCTGACTGAGCCCCCGGCGCCCCGGGAGTTGTTCTCGTGACTTCATCTTTGAGTCACAGTTGATCTTTGTACACTGCTGCTCTGTCCTGCAACTTCGCCGAACCATTTACTGGTTCCTGTAAACTTTTTTGGTTTGTAGGATTTCGTGTGAATATAGCATCATTCACATGCAAACAGAGATAATTTTACTTTTCCTTTCCAATCCGGACGCCTGGCTTCTCTGTACCGAGCTGACCGGCTCCCTTGTTTAGCCCGGGGCCTCCACAGGCCGCCACCGCCTCCCACCGCTGCCGAGACGATCGTTTTGGTACGAGCCTTTTAATTACCATGTGCTGTGGATATATTTTCATCAAAACCTGGAACTGTCTTTTGTTTTTTAAACACATGTAAGTTGTCTGCTCTACAATCCGTTGGGCCAAGTCAGTCCTCACCATAAAACCAATCAGCTAAATCACTGCTACTTTCTGTTAAGGTAAACATCTAATTTTATTTTCAACTCGATCAAACATGACGCCAGTAAGCATTTCAGGGACTATTATAAATTTCCGTGTAAAAAATTAGGGACCCGTCTTGTATAGGAAAGATAATAAAAGCAGTCAAGTCAGGATTAAAATGATGCAGAACTATTGTAATTAATTTATCCACTTTATAACGGTATAAAAACAAAATCATAAATCAACATGCAGTTTCTCTTCACCGAGTTTGTAACAGGGCACCGTGACGCGCATGCAAAAAGACAGTCACAGAATAAATCTGGTGGGTCTGGGCGCGTGCGGGTATCAAATGTGCGTTTTCTGCTTTGGAGAATGATTAAATGCGAGTCAGATATAAAGATGAGAAGTCACCCCATCAGTTTTTCGAGACAGCACGTCACACTCGCCCTGGATGTCACGGGGAAGAGAAATCCACCCGGCACTCAGTGCCCACCAGTCTGGCGCTTGTGATGCAGTTTTCTGTCCTGCCGATTGGGGTGGAAAATACTGGAATGTGATGGGGGCTCAGGAGGACCGGGGCTCCACCGCTGTGGAGGTGATGGGCGTGGAACCTGTCAGGTGCCCGGTGGGCCGCAGGGCCTGGGTGCCATGTGCGGGGAATGTGTCCGGGCTGCTCTGGGTGGGCCTCAGGGCCTCTGTGTCTGCGGGCTGGGGGGCGTGCAGGAGGGACCCCCCCCCGCCCCTGCAGCCAGCTCTCTCTGCAGCATCTTCTCTTGCTCCTCGATGGTTTCCTATAAAAACCCAGGTGAGCAAAGAAAGAAAAGCAGAGTCCCCTCCCTCTTGCCCCCGCAGAGGTGTGTGGGAGCGGCCCCCTTCCCCTGAGGGCTGCTGGCCTGCTCGCACCCCGGACAAAGCGACCCAAGGCCAGGAGACTCCTCCGCATGACCGCCGTGTGCCCAGGTGCTTGTCTCCGCTGACCTTGGCCGTGAGTGTCTCCTCTGGAAAGAAGCTCCCCCACCTGCCCCCCAGGCAGCTCATAGGTCCTGCGGAACCAGGCTGGCGGTGCGGGGCATAGACCCGCCTGTAGGGAGGTTGCCGTGTAAATAGGTGGGAAGGGGCGGATTTTCACGCCCACTCTGTCTGTCTCTCCCCTGAGTGGGCTGTGGTCCCGTCACACGATGATTCTCCCTCCCGAGGATTGACCCGTGTGTCAGCCTGGGGAACGACGGGGGAGGTCCTGCTGGCTCTCGACTGTGTGTCCAAGTCAGAGGCCGCCTTCTTGAAGCCACTGGGCGCCGGGTCCCAGGCTCCGTGGTGCTCGGATGAGCACTGAGGGGGGCTTTACACGTGGAAGAGTGTGGGGAGTGAGGCTCTGCCCAGGGACCCAGGGTGGGGACCGGGGGTGGGGGGAATGGGAGAGGGAGGTGGTTCCCTCAGACCCGCCGGTGTCCGTGTCCAGATACCCCTTAGAAAGTCTCTATGTCCCTCAGAGATGGGCCTTCCCTGAGGCTCTGAGATTCCAGGCGGGTCCACAGTCTAAGATGCCAGGCGCCAGGCCCAAGCCTCCAGTCCTCCCAGAGCAGGTGTGGGAGCCGGCGGCCCGTCTGGATGCTGGGGACCCTCTCCTCTGCTCTGGTCTGTTCTGAGCACACAGCCACGGGGGGCCTTGATACCGGCTTTCTAACCCTCGGCTGCCGCCCCCACTGTCAGCCCTGCATGTGTTCTGGCCACGGCGGCTCGGTGCCCGCTGGAGCGGCGCCCAGACGTGGCCTGCAGTGCTCGGGCCCAGGCCACCTGCTGGGATCCAGGGGTCCTGTGGGATGGGCTGCGGCTCCTGGGACAGCCTGGTCCTCTGCGGTCTCAGCCGCGGGCCTCTCTGGACCCCTGTTCCAGACGTAATGCCGTTCGTAGAGTTTCTGCTGTGATTTTTCTCATCCCCATTCACCCGGCCGCCCCGAGGGACGCTTGGAAGGTGTGTCCGTGGGAAGCACTCCTCTGTCCTCTGTCGGGGGTGGAGTGGCCCGAGTCCTCTCAGGCTGCTGTGGACACACCCCTGGGGCCCCGAACTCTGACATCCTGTCTTCCCGCTGGATCTGGGGCACGTGCGGGGGTGGGGGCTGTCTCGTTCACCCTCGTGCAGGAGCTGGCAAACTGGGGCCCGTCGGCGAAATCTAGCCTCCAGCTGTTTATACACGGCCCTCAAGCCAAGAGTGGATTTGTGTTTTTCCGGAGTGTGAGAGCCCAGGTGTGGTCGGCAAAGCCCGACGTGGTGGCTAGTGGGGCTCTGAGATGGCGCTCGCCGAGGCC
The DNA here is from genome assembly GCA_004023845.1 of Helogale parvula. Lineage (NCBI taxonomy): Eukaryota > Metazoa > Chordata > Mammalia > Carnivora > Herpestidae > Helogale > Helogale parvula. The sequence goes on along the minus strand of PJEM01014627.1, from coordinate 20,375 downwards.
TGCGCTCGCCTGGCACCTGGTCAGAGCGGAGCCGGTGTTCAGGAGCAGCAGCTGGGTGGGCCCAGGAGCGCCGGGCACCCCGAGTGCTGCACCTGCAGCTGACAGGCTGAGCCTGGACGGGGGGGGGGGGGGGCTTGCACCGCTGGTTAGTGAGGGGCAGTAAAGGCGCTGGCTTTGAGCCCCCACGGCGCCCCCTCCCCTGGCCGGCGCTGCCCCTCACAGGAGAGAGCTAAACCTGTGTGTCTGCCTGGCGGTGTCCCCATCCGCCTCCTGTGAGCAGCCTCCTGACTATGAGACAGCGGGAGGGAGGGGGAGGGGAGGAAGAGAGACGGAGAGACACGGCCCTTTATGAAATGATGTGACCTTGCCCTTGTCCGCCTCTCTGCCCGTGAACGGCACAGTTCGCCCTTTCATCCGCCTGCGGGACTTACCCCTGCCTGCTTTCTGGTCCTCAGACGCTCAGGTATTTCAAGACTGCACCAGCCACAGGACCTTTGCACTCCCTGTATCCTCCACACAGAGCGCTCTTCTTCCAGATCCCTGTGCAGGTGTGTCTCTCCAACATTCAGGCCGCAGCTCAGTCATCATCTCTGTAGACGCGTCTCCCCTCTGTCTCATTGCCCTGTTTCGTCTCCTGCCCGGCCCAGCTCACCGTCCGGAGTTCTCCTGCTTCTTTGTGTACTTACGTGGGGTCTGTGTCCCCACAAAGATTTCAGGCTTTACGCAGTGAGCGCAGCTGCTTTCCTGGCGCCTCCCCAGTCCCTAGAACGGCGTCTGCATATGACAGAGTCTCAGGACCAGGGTTTGAGGGAACGCAGTCAGGGAGCCGGGCGCGTGAGGTCCGTGTCGGCTTTGTCCCAGCAAGGCTGAGAGTGCACCTCCCACTCGGGGAGAGTAACACGTGATGTCACGGTCCCCGTGCGAGAGCCCGGCTGTTCGAGGCGTGACACTTGTCCGTGGGGCAGCAGGTGTGAGGAGAGGCCGCGTCGTGGTGGAGGGAAAGGCTGAGGGCCCGGGTCACGGGGCCGCAGGGCCAGGCTGGAGGTGCAGGGGTTGCCGCCGGCCGGCTCCTCGCTGCCCCACGGGCATCAGAGCCACTATGGGTGAGGGGGGTGACACGTGCTGCGATCATGGACTGCAGGTCCCCCTCCAGGGCTGCCCCAGTGCAAGCCCTGCGTCTCCCCTTTGAACTGTTAGAGGCGGGTCCGCATGACCGAAAGCTTTGTCGTTCTCCTGAAACGAGTCACCGAGGAAAACGCTTACAGCAGGAAGTCTGCGAGGCGGGAGCAGACGCGTGCGGCCAGCTGGCGCGGCTCAGCCGCCGGCTGCGGGCTCGTTGCCAGCGACCGTCCGTTTCAGCTGGAAGACGCCCGGACACTTGACTCCTTTTCCACTCCTGCTTCTTCCCACTAGTGTTTCTTTTTTTTTTTTTTAATTATTTTTAATGTTTATTTTTGAGAGAGACAGAGAGAGAAAACAAGCAGGGGAGGGGCAGAGAGGGAGGGAGACACAGAATCAGAAGCAGCAGAATCTGTCCGCACAAAGCCCGACGTGGGGCTTGAACCCATGAGCTGTGAGATCCTGACCTGAGCTGAAGTCGGCCGCCTGACCGAGGGAGCCCCCAGGCGCCCTCCCTGCAGGTGTTTCTGTCCATCTCGTCCCGTCCTGAATCAACGAGCAGCCATTCTCCGGGTCCCTGACTGAAGGCTGCGCTCAGCCCGAAGCCCAGCAGCAGAACTGGAAACGTCAGCCCTGTGGACGCAGCCGTGGGGCTGGAGCAGGGGCACCTCGTGCTCAGGACAGGGGCCGCGGGCCGCACTTGGGGAACGGGACTGCGCGGATTCCCGGGCGGACGCCTGACCTGCATCCCGCACTCTCGCAAGGGCACCGGGTGGGGAAGGGAATGTCCGGTGGTAAAGTCAGTGTTACCAGGACTGGGCCTGAGAGACGGGACCTGTCGGAACTGGTCAGGTCCCGCCGGCATGTAAGTGTCCTCCCTTCCCTTATGGGGAAGGCGCCAGCCCGGGCTCCGTGCGAGGAGCGAGCCCCATGCACCTGTCCCCCGGGAGCGCGCCGCAGCTCACGTCCGGAGGCAGCAGCGGTGTGGGCGCGAGCTGAGCTCCGTCCTCGGCTTCTCGGTCCCCTCTTCTTCAGGGGGGCACGTCGATCCGCTGGCCTTTCTGGCTCTGCACCGCAGACCTCCTGACGCCAGCCCTCCGTCTGTCCTCGGCGCAGGGCACGGAGCTGAGTCAGCGCATCCTGCCCCCAGGGCCCCGGCATGGGGGACTGCAGGTCCTCGGCAAATAACTGCCCTGCAGAGTCGGTCCCTAACGCCAGCCGCTGCTGGGCTGTGCCCCTGCCCCCCAGGTGCCTTGGACACCGAGGTCTAGGCCCCGCCCCGGACCCCACTCCCAAAGTCCGCTGCCGAGTTGAGGAATGTGTATTTGTGAGTCAGCCGTGGTCCCTGGTTCCCATGTGGCTCACAGCCAGACTAGACTTCTCCGGCTGCGGATGTGGTGAGAGAAGAGAATCAGGGTCCTGTGGTTCACTGGGCAGTGTGGGCCTCTGGGGCGCCGCGGGAGCACGGTGGCAGGGGGAGAGGAAGGGGAGAGAGAGGCTGCCGTCGGACAGTGGGAGCGGGCTGGGCGGTGAGGGTATTCAGCAAGGACTCAGGCGTCCGGCCGAGATCCTGCAGTGAAGGGGGTGATGTGGTGGCATCTGACCGCGGGAACACGGGGATGTGACAGTGTGGCACAGGGTCTCGGGTGGTGCCACCAGAGGCGCATGGACGCTATCCGTCTATTGCTGGGTAACAATTACCCCTAGACTGGTGGCTTCTGGGCAGGGACCAGGACGGCTGCCCTTTGCCGTCCCGCCCACGCGGCTCTGTCTCCGGTGCTGGCGGCTGGGCCAAGAAGGCCTCCTTCTGCTGCCTGGCTCCCCAGTGCCCCCCCCTCGCCTGTGGCCCCAGGGTGAAGGGGTCTCCCCTGGGGGACTGGCTTCAAGGCAGCAAACCTCCCATGGAGGCTGGCTTCCAGGAGGAAGGCGGAAGCCGTGGTCTCTCACGATCCAGCCTTGGAGCTGCCTCTACAGGGCGAACAGGCCAAGGGGAGGAGTCTCCTGTCTGATGATGGGGGGTCAAGGTCAAATATGTGAGAGCACGGGGGAAGGGAGATGTCGGTGTGCCTCCCGCGGTAAACCCCGCACCCCGGGCGCCTGCTGGGGTGTGGGGATCCTCCAGCCCAGACCGGCGTGGCAGTGGCAGCAGCGATCCGTGACAGGAAGGGGTGCTGAGCCCTGTTTTAGAGGCAGAGCTGGTGCGCTCCGTGTCTGGGCAGGTGAATGCAGAGGAGGGCGGGTCTGCAGTGGTCCTGAGGTTCTGGTCCCCGCGCGGCACTGAGAGCAGGGGCCCCGTGGGTGTGTGGTGAGCCGGCCGTGGCCCAGGCTGAGGCTGGGGGGGGACGTGCTGAGCTGAGATCCTCCCGACGCAGGAGCCCAGTGGACGCCGTGGAAATGCTCAGGGCGGATATGTGGGTGTTCTCTGGTATCCAGAGCAGCTTGGCCCTCTGGACCTTTTCCCAAACAGAGTGAACATGAAAACACATCCCAGTTGAGGACAGAATAGCTTGCGTTGGAAAGAAGGAAAACGAGCAGGTGTCTCCTCCAGTCAGAGGCGTCTGTGTCCCCCTCCCCCTGCCGTGGCCTCCTGGACGGGGCTCCCTTGCGATTAGCCGTCATTTCTGCTCCCCCCCCCCCCCCCGCCGAAAGCAGTGGATCCGGTGGCAGCAACTGGGCAAAGCACTGCAGACAGTTACCAACATGTCCCCAGAGGAGGCTTCCGGCGGAGACTCGTTAGGAACAAACCGCGCAGACGCGGGTCCGTCCGAGCGGAGGTCCACTCGATCCCCTCCTGGGGGGGGGGGAGGCGCTGTTTCAGAGGATCGCTCTCTCACGCTGGATGGAGCCCGTCCACAAACAACCTCGTGACTGAAACAGCTTTCCCCACACGCCCACGCACAGACTGCCCCTGAGGACAGGAGGCATGTGGACTTTTCGGGCGCCAGCGGGTGGACGAAGCCCCCCTCCGGACGCCAGGCTTCGGGGCTGGAGTCATTTCCAGCCGGGCCAGGGGAGGGACATCTGCATGGGAATCTCTCAGGTTCCCAAACTCCAGGAAGCCCAGAGGCGTCTCCAGATGCCACAAAAGTACCAGCCAAATGAGACTTTGGTTCCCTTTTCTCCTGTGCTTGGCTGTGGACGGGTCAGCCGGGCCGACGAGCAGCTGTGGGAGAAAGGCGGGGAGGGAGGAGGGCCACCACCAGCGGCCACTCTGTGTCCTAGGACTGGGCCAAGGCGCAGGCGCCGTTGACTTTTCACTATGGCCGCCTGACCATTGCTCTCCCTTCTCCTGAAACCTCCCAGCCCCTTCAGCAAACACCCCTCGCCCTCCGGAGGCTTGTGGACGCCCTCCAGGCCTCGAGCCTCCACCTCCGACACACCGCCGCCGGCTGCCTGTAGCCACACCACTTCCGAAACCCTCACTCGGTTTCTCCCACCACTCGGGTCTTCCTAGCCACTTCCCCTCGTTCTAGAAAGGTGTTTGACTCTGGAAGGATCTCTACTCTTCAACTCCGCCTCTTTTGTTCATTTGCATTTCGAACTCCCATGAGTCCCAAGGTTCAGCATTAAAAAGCTAACTTACTTAACCACTCAACTCTTTCCCCTGACTCCACCGTCACACCAGATTAATCCGGGTGAAGACAGACCTTGGCTGGCGTCCCACCTGTGCCGAGCCGCTGCCTGTAACCGGGGAGCCGCACGCATGCGCCCCAGGCTCTTGCTCTACACGCAGACGCCCGCCCGGCCGTGTCCCCACTGTTCTGGTCGGTTCCTTTGCCCAGTCCTGGGTGCCCGGTTCACCTTCCTTCCCAAACCCCAGTCCCAGCCTACTCCTTGCCTCTGTCAGTCTAAGCAACTGGTCTTACTTTTCAAAAGATAAAGAAAATAAAGGCAGTCAGAGGAGAGCCTCCTCGTTTTCCACTCCCAGGTGCGCACCCGCCGCACGTCCACGCAGTCCCTTCTCTCCCCTTCCTTCGTGAAGGGTAAACTCGCGCCTCTGCCCGCGGCCGGGCTCCCTCCTTGCACCTGGGTTCAAACCCTCTGTCCTACTTGTAAACTTTGTCCTGTAATTATCATCTCTCTCCTTCCAGAACAGTTTTCCCTCCACTGAACCATTCCCGCCACCATTTGTACAAACCACAGCGGCTCCCATATAAAAAAAAAAAGCCTCTTCCCGGACCCACACCGCCCTCCAGTTACAGCCTTATCTACCCGCTTGTCTACCTACAGTGTGTTTTCTGTACTTGCCGGTTCTCTCAAGAGCATCTCATCACCGTCACTGGACCGGAACTCCTTTTGTCAAGGTCCTGGATGACGTACAGGTTAAACCCGACGGTCATCCCACGGTCTCACCTTACTGCATCCCTCGATGCCCCGGGGTGGTAGCTGACACCTCCCCCCCACTCCCCGGGCATGTGCTCTTGCCCAGTGTCCAGACTGTGCTCTCCAGTGCTGGTCTTCCCCACGCCGGCTCTGTGTCCCTCCTCTTGGCCGGTCCTCCTCCTCTTCCGGCTCTGCCTGGCACAGTGTCCCCGGTGCCGTCCCTTAGTTTCTGCGTCCATGTCTGAGGCCACCGCGTCGGCTCCGTGGCTCTGAGACCCCTCTATGCCGACAACCCCTGGCCCGTTCTGATCTCATCTCCTGACTTTGGCGCACACCTGTCGTCTCTGTGCCCCCGAAGTTGAGTCCGCAGACCCCTCACACGCAACCCCTTCTCTCCTCCCGCAGATCTGGTCGCCCCTCCCCACCCAGTCTCCCTCACTTTCTGTAAAGCACGACCGTTCACTCTTCTCTGGGGTAGAAACCCAAGACATCTCTCTCACTGCCCCCTGTCTTTCACCCCGGCTGTGAGTTGAACTGCGCCTTCCTCCGGCCCCTCCTGTTAAAGTCCTAACTCCGAGGACCTCAGAGATGGTCTGAGATGGGTCTAAATGCAGAGATGGTCACGCTGGGGTCGAGGCCCTCGCCCAGCATGCCTGGAAGCCTCCCAAGAGGCCGTGGAGGCGGACACGGCGGGCGCCCTGTGGACCCCAGGCAGAGGCTGGAGGCACGCACCCGCCGCTCGGGGGAGTCAGAGCTTTCTGGCAAAGCCCCGGCAGCTGGGGACAGCAAGGAGGGACTCCCTGCAGGTTTCAGGGAGCACGGCCCGGCCGAGACCCCGCCGCCGTCGGGCGTCCAGCCTCCCAGAACGGAGGCGGCTGTGGAAGCGCCCAGCTCGTCCGGCCTCGCTGCTCGGTGACCTGGGAGCTGACAGGAGCCCCCCGGTCCCCCACCAGCGGCCCTTCCGGCGCCCCCTTCAGAAGAGGGACCCAGCCGGCCCCCTCACCACCGCCCTGCCTGGCGGCGCCTCCGTCCTGTGTCTCCGGACTCTACCCGCCTGCGGACGAGCCTCCGGCCCCAGCCGCTCACACACCCGTCAGACCGTCTCCTCAGAGCAAACCGGGTCGCTCCCGTGCTCAGGACCTTCCAGTGGCTTCTCGTTACGTGTGACCGCAGTCTCAACGCCGGGCCCAGGCTCGTGGGGCTCTGCCGACCGGCAGCACCGCCCCCTCGCCCCACCCCGCTGCTCACTCAGGCCCCGTCTGCGCCGCCCCTCCCCTGCCCGGAGCGCTCCGGCTCTCGTGGCTCACACCTCACTCCTGCAGCCGCCTCCTGTCGTCGCCGAGAAGCTCTGCAGGGCGTGCCACCGCCATTGCCCCGCTGCACGCCCCCTGCTCGGTCCCCTGCCCCGCGCCGTCCCCGCTGAGGTCATGCCCTGGTGGCCTGTGCAAGGCCGGGGCCTGGACCGTCTCGCACACGCTGAGTGCCCTGCGGATGAAGGGACGCGTCCCCGCGCAGGGCCAAGACACAAATGTAGAGTTAAGACCAGGAACTCCCACACCTTCCGTTTTTGGCTGGAGTTTCCCTCATGTCAGTGGGAGCTTTCAGGAGCGAAGCTCACTTGTGCTGAAGAAACGGTCACATGAAGTCCGGGAATCTCTTTAGCTTCTTGTCAGCTCCTCTTCGTGTTGTTAAATACAAGTAAAGCTACGTTAAATATCTTTTTTAGTGTTTATGTGAGAGAGAGAGAGAGAGAGACAGTGCGAGCAGGGGAGGGGCAGAGAGGGAGACACAGAACCGGAAGCAGCTCCAGGCTCCAGCCGTCAGCACAGAGCCCGATGCAAGGCTTGAACCCAGGAACTGCGAGCATGACCTGAGCTGAAGTTGGACGCTTAACCGCCTGAGCCCCCAGGCGTCCCTAAATATCTTTTCTTACTCACAGGAGAAGCGTGAAGTCTTCTGTATAAACACCTGACGTGAATGGCGTCTTTTACGGGGTTCAAGTCGGGGGAGTGTTTTGCTTCCTCTTCTCTATGCTTTTCAGTTCCGAGGTGTCAGCTGACCGTGTGTCCTCAGGGTGTGTCCTTCCAGGACGGTGATGTCACTGTGAGCAAGGTCCCGGCGACCGGGCTGCACGGACGGTAACACGGAGCGGCGGGTGCTGGGCGCGAGCCCCCGGTGCACCTGCTGTCCCAGGGAGGCGGTCGGGGTGGTCTCGCTGTACACGACACAGAGCTGGAAGTCACTTTCCTCACTCAGGCCAGTATTTCACAGCGAGGCAAACTGGGACCCTTGAGCACACAGAATTCTAGCCTCAGCAAGTGGGAAAAATTTCCCAGAACTCTGTGATTTAAACTTCATGTATTTCTGAGGAAGCCTTAAATGCTGCCTTTCGGAACTCCGTTCCCATGGAGACGCTGGGTCTGGCTGTCTCTCCAACATTGTCCCCTTGGGGAGAAGCCCCCCAAGGCCCAGGTGCTGGCGCAGCCGTGGTTGATGCCGGCCTGGGGTGTCCAGGGAGCCCCAGCGGGAGCTGGGCTGGAGCGGGGGCGGGGGGAGGGGCAGCGGGCTCGGGGCGGAGTCGGCAGTGGGGGTGACGAAGTGAGGCGAACGAGCTCGAGCTGGCTGGGACTCGGGGGCCAGGTGATGGGGTGTCTGGGGAGCGGCCTGGGGAGGGGGGACCGGGATGAGGCCGTGGAGGCGGGGCCAAACCACAGGGGTCCCGCCGGCCAGGCCGAGCGCGGGGGTCCTCGCGTGTCCGGGTGTGCGGGGGAGGGAGTCTCTGCTGACCCGGGGTTGTGGGGGGGGAGCGGGGGCGGGGCAGAAGGGCCGTCCAGAGCGGGGCGGTGGTGGAGAGGGGGCCCGAGCTCCGCAGGGAGGCGGAGGGAGGGCCGGGTGGTTCTAACGCGGTCCGGTCCGTACAGAAGCCCCGCGGGGTCAGCTCGCCTCCTCCGGCCTGAGTGTCTCTCTCCTCTGGTGTGGGGACGGGGACATCTTCCCTGGGGCATGTCCCCTCCGGCTTCCAGGAATAAAAAGGACGCTCAGAGTGCCCTTCCGCCGTCTGGCTGTTTCTCGAACGCCTTTCGCTCCAAGGAATCAACGCGCCGAAGCGGTGTGTCTCGGGAGCCGGGCCTGGACTCCTTCAGCCGCGCGGAGAGGGACGCGCAGACGGGCGGCCAGGCAGGGCTGCGGTGCCGCGGGGAGCGGGGTGCGGCCCGAGCAGGCGGTGACCACGGCGTGGGGCGGGGACGCAGGACGGGGAGGTGAGGAGACGGCCGAGGTTTGCGGCTCAGTGGCGCGTCAGCAGGGCCGACCTCGGTTACTCTCTGGGGAACGAGCCCCTGGTTCACGAAACCTGTAAATGTTCCTTTATGGCACCGGAGTCTCACGTCTCTCAAGGCCTGGCCCTCCCCACTCGGGGCAGGCTGAGGTCCTCGCTGGCGTTTCCGGGGAACTGAGGCCTCCCCCGGCTGCCTCGCCCAGCCCCGCCTGGGAGATGCCTCAGGACACGTCCTCGGAACCCCCGCGGTCAGGGCAGGGTCCTCTGGGACCTTCGGAAACCTTGCACGTTGCAGGGGTCCTTTGTAAAGCTCCCTGGCGAGGGCGCTGAGAGCCAGCCAGACCCCGCAGCGCCCACAGGGCCCTAGTGAGGTTGGGGAGCGCAGGCCGTCCTCAGCGAAAACGGATGTGGCGGCCGCGGCACTGAGAGGAAACGCTGCTGTCTCCTGGAAGGCCAGCCGGTGGCCGCGCTCCTCCCGATTCTAGAAGGGCGTGCCAGGGATCAGGCCGTGCTGTGACTGCTCAGGGCACCGGGCACGGGGTGCCGGCCCTGCGCCTGCGGGAGCTGTAAGGACGTCCCAGCGCCTGGACTCCTCCGTCCTCAGCGCCCCCCATGACAGGAAGTCGGGGCTCCGCGCCGACCCTGGCCCGGCTCACGTCCCGTCCGCTCGGCCCTTCCTGGATTGGTTTTTATCAAAGTGATGGAAGGTTTGCCAGTGAAGCACCTGCTTGAGGTCTATCCAGACAGAAGGTGGTCCCTAAACCCCTGAGCTCACGCCCAGCACTCTGGTGTCCGGGAGGCTCCGGGCGCGGCCTTCCCACAGCCCTCGGCCTGCTCCTGCCCGCGTGGACCCTCCCCACCCTCAAAACCCAGCTCGGAAGCTGCGTGCGTGTGGAGACTTCTCCACGTGGAATCTACCCCTCTTCTCTGTGCCTGTTAGACTCCCGCGCGCCTGCCCAGGATGCGCTCGCCGTGCGCTCTGCTGGAGCGACTGCCCCCGACGGGGCTGCGAATTCACTGTGGGAGCTTCGGCTCCCTCTCCCTCGGGCCCAGCGCAGCGCCCGCCTCCTCTTTTAGTACGGTTTCAGATGCGAGAGCTCCCGAGGCAGCTCAAGGAAGTAGCTGCTATTTTATCTCCCTTTGACACCCTCCTTCCCCAGCACCTCCGTTGATAAGGACTCATCCTCTAAATGCATTTGCACATGAACCTGACCCCGGTGTAAGGCTGTGTATCAGCACAGACCACAATGAAGAGTAGAAACCCAACTGGAGGACTCGCTCCACCAGTGAGGGCCTTGTCCTCAGGGGGGTCCTCCCATGGGGCGCCGGTGAGGGCTGGCACGGAAGGTCTCCAAGAGATTATCTCTAAGGGAAAACAAAAAGTTGTGTAGATGGCGTATACGTTACTATTTCTGTAAAAAATAACAGATTTGTAGGGGCGCCTGGGGTCTCAGTCTGTTAATCGTATGACTTCGGCTCAGGTCATGATCTCTCAGTTTGTGAGTTTGAGCCCCACATCGGACTCTGTGCTGACGGCCCAGAGCCTGGAGCCTGCTTTGGATCCTGTGTCTCCCTCTCTGCCCCTCCCACTCGTTCTCTCCCTCCCTCCCTCTCTCCCTCCCTCCCTCTCTCTCTCTCTCTCTCTCTCTCTCTGAAAAATAAATCAACGTTAAAAAAACAATAGATCTGTGCTGTGGGCCCGTGCTGGCCGAGCGCACCGGGACCACCTCGGGAGGGCGTGCGGGAAGTGGGCGGGCAGCCTTAGCTGTCTCTGCCTCGCGTCAGGCTCCCTGGGTCCCGTGTGGCCCGCGCACCTCCATGCGGGGGCTCATCCGGCCCCGGTGACGTGTCCCCATGCACTGGGACGGCTATGACTGACGGTGGCCTAAATGCCTTACTTTTCAACCTGACGGAGGTCAGCTAGAGGGGCTCGGGTGACAGCACCGGCTGTGACTTAGCAGGACACTAGAATCCCTCCTTTTTAACTGAAAGCCAGGACACGGGGCGGCACAGCCGCGTGTTAAAACCTCTGGCGGTGGCACATTCTGTACTCGTAGAACCTTCTGAAGGGAGCCCTAGGGAAATGCTTGATTACGGTCTCCAGAGGCCAGGAGCCTCCCGGTGTCTGTGGAGAGGGAAAGGGACCCTGGGACCCCGAGGGGCTGAGCCCACGGGTCCCTGGAAGGCTTCCCGCCGGGCGCCCTCCTGGCGCTTTCCCGCACGCAGTCTGCTCCTATTTTTGTCATCTCCCGTCTCTTTGATGCGGGTCCATGGTCCCCCCTGCGGCTTGCCCTTTTTTTGTTCTTTAGAATTTTAATTCATGTTGCTTAATTGTCCCCGGCCCCCTGAGGCTTTTCCGGGGGTGGATTTGATGGCAGGACTCGGGCAGTGAGCTCTGCGGTCCCCGCTCATCTGTCACGGACAGCTGTGCTCCCAGGGGTGCAGCCAGCCGTTTCCGAGGCGTTGCTGACGCCAGAAGAAGGGGCTTTCAGGGAGAAAAAAGACCAAGAAATGACCGCGTTTACTGTGCGGCGTCAGGCCTCAGACTGAGGGCGTCGCATCACGTCAGCTCGCTAGCGAGTGTCCACGGGACGGGGGCGGCCCACGGCGGCCGAGTGGCAGCCCCGCCTTCCAGGGAGGGTCACAGTCAGCTGCCGGTCGGTGGCCTTGCCTTGTCCCTGAAGGAACACGCGCCTGACGCCGGACCCGATGCGGTGCCGCTCCGCTCGCCCTTTGCCTCCGCTCCACGGTGCGGAGCGTGCCCTCCGGCCCCTGTGACTCGGCGCCCCTTCCGGAACCTGCCGCCCGCCCTCACGTCTCCGGGTCACCGTCTGGTCTCGCCCTGCGGTATCCCCTGGGACCCCTCCCGGCCTCAGCCTCGGTGGCCACTCCCTCTCCTTTGATTCCACCTTGAATTGGTGTTTCTCTGGTCTAGACCGTGCCTACCCCACCCTCTTTACCGCCCACCTCAGCCCGGGCCCCAGCGGTCTCCCCGCTGCCCCGCTGGGGTCTGCGGCGTCCTCACCAACCTCTCTGAAAGTCCCCAGCCCGATGTCCGTGTTCTTCCCACTACTCGGAGGGTGGCTGCTGGCGACAGCGGTGCTGCCGTGGGGGGCGCTGCCATGGAGGGCGCCGCTGTGGGGGTACCGCCATGGGGGGTGCCGCCGTGGGAGGTGCCACCGTGGGGGGTGCGGTACTGCTGTGGGAGCTACTGCCATGGATGGTGC
>PJEM01014626.1:0-34021 GCA_004023845.1 Helogale parvula | reverse complement strand
TGTGCCTCGGGCGGATCTAATTGTTTCTGTTTTCCAAGTTCTGCCCGGTTTCTATGTTTCTAAGTCCTCGCCCGCACACTCAATATTGCCACCACAGTTAAAATCGTCCGCAGGTGGGCAGCTTTCTGGTCGGAGCGGATGGGGAGTTTGTGAAGTGGGAGTTCTCCCCCGGCTCCACCTGGGGTCGGTGAGCTGCCTGACCCGACTGCACGCCCGCGCTGAAGGGAAGGGTCTCTCCCTCAGCGCTCAGCGGCCCTCAGTCCCGGGCTGAGTCTCTCTGCGGGGATTGTGCTGTGGGGGATTCAGTCTCTACTTGTCTTCCCCTGGTCTCTCCTGCCTTGCCGGGCGGTACCGCGCGTGGCTGTGAGGGTCCCTGCGCCTCTGGACACCCGGCGCCCGGCGTGAGCGACTGTCGGGGAATCTGTGCGCCTCCGGGCTCTCTCTCTCTCTCTTGGCTGCCCCGCACTGTGCCGCTCCCTGCTGACCTGTCCGCCTCCGGTCTCCCGGCCGCCCCGCCCGGCTAGGAGCGGTGCACCCGAGGACACGCGGTTTCAGCGGGCCCAGCGCCCAGCCTCTCCGCGCTCGGCGCTTTGTCTTCGGAGCCGGCGCTCCCTCCCCTAAAGTCTCTGGTCCCGGTTCGCACTCACTTACTCAGGCAACCGTGAGACCACTGTCGATAAGGGATCTGCTCGCACACCTCCGTTCTTGGAGATCAGAGATCTGTGGCTTTTTAATTCTTCTCAGTTTGATAATTGTGGGTGGTCAGAGGTAATGGGGCTCCTTACTTCTCCGCCATCTTGCCCCTCCTCCCGAATATATACTTTTTTAATACAGCTCTATTAACTTTAATTAACGGGCATTGTACCTACTAGGGGTTTTGCACACATACACTTTGGATATAATGTTACAGTAATAGTATTTTATTTCTGCCCACTTTTTAAAATTTTATGCTAAATCCTGAATAGAAGAGAATAGTTAAAACTCCCACTCTGGGCATTTTATTTATTCTAGCAAACAATTCTGGTGTTGTTTCCTGTGAATTTTTTCCAGTAATTTCTACTTTGTGTGCTATTCATTTTACCAAGAGCATTTCACGATTTTTTTTTCTTAAAAATTTAAGCTTTTCTAAATTTGATTAAAGGGATACATTTTCTGAAGATATTTGGTATTTTTATTTTTTATGAAATTCTACCTTTTTGCCATTATCAAATAAGAGGTATAACTCCATTGAACTTTTCATAGTTATCCCCAGTTTTTGCCACATTTATAAATTTTGACCATTTCATTTTTTTTTAGATTATCTTTATTGTTTCTCTTCTCCCTGTGATCATTTTTATTAAAACAGTTCCATAATGTAAAATTTATATTAAAATCCAGTATTGTGTATTTCTCCACATGTATTTTAATGTAGTTTTATCATATATGAGCATTTTTAATATTCCCTTTTCCTTAATATTATATATTCATATCAAAACCATTAAATTAATACATTTTACTATAGTTTATCATTTTCCTATTATTGAGTTTGGGTTTTTTTCCTCTAAATTTTCACCTTAAGCAGTGTATAAGCATTTAGTTAAATATGCTTCTTTTTTTTTTTTTTTTGCCTGTGCTTTAGTCCTTTAGAGTAATTCTTGGGTCTATTAAAATCCTATAAACATGCCTCTTGGTATCTAAATTGTTCTCAAAAAGACCGTACAGGACGCTTCGTCTTCCTAAAATTTCTTTCCTTCCTTGTGACCATTCCCTTGTCTTTGATGACTTTTCTTCCCTCCCTTCATTTCCTTGACCTGCAACTATTTTCCTCCAACTATATGATGAGTCCAACCCACATCTTCATTTCTACCTAGCTCTGCTGAAATTTTATTTTTTATTAATAATGAGACATTTTTGTGGCCACTTGGCTGGCTCAGTTGGTAGGCATGTGACTCTTGATCTTGGAGTTGTGAATTTGAGCCCCACATTGGGTATAGAGATTACTTAAAAATGAAATCTTAAAAAATAATGGGACATTTCTAATGGGATATTTTGTATTTTCTCTTAGGAATTTAAACTTTGGGATAATGAACTGCAGTATGTAGACCAACTTCTTAAGGAGGATGTGAGAAATAACTCTGTCTGGAACCAAAGATACTTCGTAATTTCTAACACCACTGGCTACAATGATCGTGCTATACTGGAGAGAGAAGTCCAGTTAGTAATCTTTACTTGTTCACTCATTAAAAGAACATTTGTATGCCTGTCATGTCTCAGGCACTGGGGACAGCAAAGATCAAGACTGCTCCTGGGGCGCTTGGGTGGCTCAGTCAGTTAAGCATCGACTTCACCTCAGGTCATGATCTTACAGGTCGTGGGTTCTAGCCCCACGTCGGGGTCTGTGCTGTCACCTCAGCGCCTCCCTCTCTCTCCACCCCTCCCCAGCTTGTGCTCTCTCTGTCTCTCAAAAAAAAAAAAAAAATTGAAAAAATATTCAAAAAGTAAAAAAATAAAAAGACTGCCCCTGATCCTGCCCTCATGGAACTAATGGGACAGAATACATGGATGAAGTTTATAATGATAAATGTACAGATACTCTAGTATACCTCTACTTTGTAGTGTCTTACATTCCTTGAAATACTGTTGCTACTACAGACTGAGAAGTCACATTTCATAGTGTGTAGGAAGCTTTATTTTAAAACTATCTCAGAGACTTTTAATGATAGAGAACACACTGAGGGTTGATGGAGGGAGGGAGGAGATGGGCTGGATGGGTGTTGGTGTTAAGGAAGGCACTTGTGAGTGAGGAGCACAGGGTGTTGTGTGTAAGCGATGTGTCACTGAATTCTACTTCAGAAACCAATATTGCAATGTCAAAACAATACAAAACAAAACAAAAACAAGTGTATTTTATTAAATTCTGATACCCTGATAGTCCCTAGAGGCCATGTTACTCTACTGTGCAGGGTTTGAAGCAGAAGTCTTTGTTGTTGGGGGCAGTCCTATATATTGTAGGGTTTTTAGTAGCATTCCTGGCCTGTATGCCTTTTTTTTTTTTTAATGTTTGTTATTTTTGAGAAAGAGGGAGATGCTATCAGAAGCAGGATCTAGGCTCTGAGCTGTTAGCACTGAGCCTGACGTGGGGCTCAAATTCAAGAGCCACGAGATCATGACATGAGCTAAGGTCAAATGCTTAACTGACTTAGCCACCCAGGCTCTATGCCCTATAATATCATTAGTAATCCCCTGCCCCCAAACTGTGACAGACAAAAATGTCCACAGACACTGCCACATGTCCTCTGTGGGTTGTGAGGCAAAAACATTTGCAGTTGAAAACTACTGCTTTAGCATACAAAGCGCTATTATAAGAGAATTTCATGAATTGGCATGAATATTAATATCCATAAACATTAATAGCCGCCTCTTTCTTTTTATATTTTTAATTGTTTTTATTTTTCTAGTTTTTGATGTTTGTTTATTGTTGAGACAGAAAAAGAGCATGAATGGGGGAGGGGCAGAGAGAGAGAGGGGGAGACACAGAATCTGAAGCAGGCTCAAGGCTCCGAGCTGTCAGCACAGAGCCTAACGCGGGGCTCAAACCCACAAACTGTGGATCATGACCTGAGCCGAAGTCAGACACTTAACCGACTAAGCCACCCAGGCGCCCCAAGGCCACCTCTTTTCTGTGTATTTTGTCTCAATGTCTGTTTTAAATTTGAATATATTTATTGTTTTTTATAGCCTGATGAGGACATACTCATCATTTTAATTATAAAAGTTGTTTTAGGGGCACCTGGCTGGGTCAGTCAGTAGAGCATGTGACTCTTGTTTTTTTAATGTTTATTTTTGAGAGAGCACAAGCAGTAGAGAGATGGAGAGAGAGGGGGGCAGAAGATCCCAAGCAAGCTCTGCACTAAGAACAGCAAACCCAACATGGGGGCCAAACTCAGGAACTACAAGATCATGACCTGAGATGAAATCAGATCCTCATCTGACCTAGCCACCCAGGTGCCCAGAGCATATGACTCTTGATATCAGGGTCGTGCGTTCAAGCCCCACGTTGGCCTAGAGTGTACTTAAAAAAAAAAAAAAGTAAAAGTTGATTTAACAGCTTCTGGAAAGAGCTGATTTTTTGACCATCTGCTTTTATCTCCTTTGCTAATACTTCTATTTGGATCAGGGCAGTTGGCTTTTTTTTACGTGTTCTATATAAAGTGCTGGTGATTTAAGTTAAAAAAAAAAAAAAGGTTTATAGTCAAGTGTCCTGCTTTAACTCTCTGCTCCAGGCTTCTTTCTGGAACAGCCATATACCCCTCAGACGCCTCTTAACGCTTTCTCTTTACTGCTCTGCTCTCCAAAGCTGCACTGTCCAATATGGTAGTCACTGGTCACAGATGGCTGCTTAAATTCAAATTAATTAAAATCACATAATGCAGTTCCTCAGTTGTATTAATCCCACTCAGGGGTTCAGGATCCACGTATGGCTAATGATTACTAATTATATTGGAGAGCACAGATAAAGAACATTTTCATCTCTGTTGAATAGTCTTGACCTAAGGGATAATAGTGAACTTACTGAAATAATTTTATTATTCTTAAACATAAATACTGGGGCTTGAGTACAGAAAATTCAGACTCGTCATCCAGCCCTTAAATATTACTTTTTTCTTTTAGAGTTGCTACTCTGTTGTGAGGATTAGGACAAAAGTACTCTGAAGGACAGCAAAGTGTCGTCTTTTTGGAGAGTTCAATAGCTTTCCTGCCAAAGGGTAGTATGCTTCAGGTTACTCTTCCTTAAATTTAATTAATAATTAGGAATTTCAAATACTACATATTCCTTATTTACCATATTATACTTCTTTAGGCTAGATGTAAGAAGACACTTAAAAACTGAGTGTGAAGAATGAAAAATGGGAACTTCTCGTAGTCTCCAAAGGCAGGTCACTGAGTTTCTGTTACCAAACGGAAATAATCCATGACTCTATGAGTTTTCCAAGGGTTTGCCTGATTGGCTCAGTCGGTGGAGCATGTGACTCATGATCTTGGGGTTGTGGGTATAGAGATTGTTTAAAAATAAAATCTTCAGGGCCACCTGGGTGGCTCAGTCAGTTAAGCATCTGACTCTTAATCTGACCAGGTCATGATTCCAGTTGTGAGATCGAGCCCTGCGTCAGGTGTGGAGCCTGCTTAAGATTCTGTTTCTCTCTCACTTTCTCTCTCTCTCTCTCTCTCTGCCTCTGCTCTTCCCCCACTTGCACATGTACTCTCTCTCTCTCTCAAAAATAAGAAAACATTTAAAAAAAATAAAACATTAGATCATGTAAAAATGTTGGGAAAAAACCTTTTCATAGTGCTGAATGAGTTTATCACTATAGTAGTCCCTCTACTCCTTTACCATGTGGTTTCACTTTCCACGGTTTCAGTTCCTTGTGGTCAGCCATGAGATCCAGAAACATGATCTTCCTGATGACATGTATGGTGAGACTTTAGGTAATATAGCCTACTGCTCTGTCAGAATGCCTGTCCTTCACCTTACTTCATCTTACCATGTAGCATTTTAAAAAAAAAATTTTTTATGTCATTATTTTGAGACCGAGACAGACCACGAGTGGGAGGAGGGGCAAGAGAGGGAGACACAGAATCTGAAGCAGGCTCCAGGTTCTGAGGTGTCAGTACAGAGCCCGACATGGGGCTGGAACTCACAGACTGTGAGATCATGATCTGAGCTGAAGTCAGACGCTTAACTGACTGAGCCACCCAGGCGCCCCATCATGTAGCATTTTATTATCTTACATCATAACAAGAAGGGTGAGTACAGTCTAATATATATTGAGAGAAACCACATTCATGTAATTTTTACTACAGTGAGTATATTGTTATAATTGTTCTATTTTGTTAATTGGTGTTAATCTCTTGATATCTATAAACTAAACCTTATAGGTGTGTATGTATAGGAAAAAACCTAGTATATAGGAATTGATACTCTGGCTCAGGCACCTGCTGAGGGCTTGGGAGCCTGTCTTCTGCAGATCAAGCGGGACTGCTGTATCTCTCTGTGGAAAAAATGCTATCCTAACCGCATTGCAAGCAAGCTGAGATTACTAAATTTTAGTCAGTGACTTATTTGAGCAAGTATGTAGTGAAGCTAAGTTTTGTAACTCTTTTGGAATTTGTTTTAATTGGATCTGAATCATATTTAATGTGGCTAAAGGGAAGAGAAAGGGAGTATCCATTCTGACTGGTAATCACATCATGGTTAGAATATAAGATATATAATTATATCTTTTAGAATATAAGAAATACACATTTGTGTTGGTTTATTGTTTTTATTGTCTATATAATTTCCATGTTGTCTTTATTTTTTATTACAGCTCCTGAGAATATGTAGTTCTTCTTTTTGAATGACTTAAGATTTGTTGGGCATATATAGATCTTAGACTTCTCAAGATTGTTTTACCAATAAGAGGAAAACCTGTTTTAGCTGACATTTTCTTCAAAGGGAAAGCCTATGTTAAAGGAAATCTCCCACATCAATTTCTTTTCCTATTGTGAGTTGAGACTTCATATTAGTTAGGTGTCCTTTCCTAGAATTGGGTACAGACTTCCAGGAGGGAGGAACTATGTAAATATAAAGTGACCACTGCAGACTTGAGGGATTCTCTCTAATGTAGACAAGACCTAGACCTAGTCACAGTTCACTAAGAGAAATGAAAGCACATGTCCACCTTGTGCTACAAGCTTAGAAAACGGTGTCTAATTATTGCACTGCTCTCCAAATTATACATGTATTTCTTTTCTTCTAGGTACACTCTGGAAATGATCAAACTAGTACCACATAATGAAAGTGCTTGGAACTATTTGAAAGGGTAAGAGGTTGTTTTGGATTGTTTTGTATAAAAAACAACTAATATGATGTATCATGGAATATCTTCCATTAATCAGATTTTAAAAGGACACTAAAAAATTTCCATTTTTCTGGATCTAAGGGAAGTGTAACTGTTAGACAGTAACACCCAAGAAGAGTGCCTTCTCTCCTCTTCACCTCCCAAGTACGTACCATCACAGTTTTTAGAAGTCCATGACTAGGAGCACCTGGGTGGCTAAGTTGGTTGAGCATCCAGCTTTGGCTCAGGTCATGATCCCACAGTTCGTGAGTTCAAGCCCCACATCGGTCTCGCTGCTGTCCGCGCAGAGCTCGCTTTGGATCCTCTGTCTGCCTTCTCTCTCAGCCCTTCCTCCGCTCTCAAAAATAAAAATAAACATTCAGAAAAATAAAAAAATAGTCCATGACTGCACAATAATACAATTTTAATTGTATTTATGAATCCTGTAGTTTCTATGTCAAGGAATGGGGTACACAGCCCTAGTCTCAGCTCAGGAACATGGTAAAGGCGAAGCAGACCACATGTAAGCACGTTGCACAGGCGTGTAGCCGATCTCTCTGTTCTCACTTCTAGAGACACCCTGTTAGAGGTCGTTCCTTAAACTGACATGGTTTCGTTTGCCTGGCCACTGACCTAAGCAGGCTCCTTGTTGAGCTGAGAGGTCTCCCTGGAAACTAAGCCCAAAGAGCATAAAGGACAGAGCCCAGCCATGTTTGGTGATGTGTGCAGGGTTGGGGCCTATAAAATCTGAAGGCCTAAAAGAATCGGGAACCTTCTTAAGAGGAAAACAGAAACACCTCTCATTTTCTTCTTTCACTTCTTAATTTTAAGAAGGTGTTTATTTTCTGATTTAATTGTGTAGCAGTTTGAGTTAGTAAATGATCCCTTGTAGGTTTCATTATTCTTTTTAACTTATTGTACTCCACATATTATTTTATTTTATCCATGATAAAAATTCACACATAATTTAAAATTTTCATTTAGTTTCAACTTCATTCAAAATAAGTTTCCTCTTCTTGCACATGTTGTAGAGGTCGTTTTCTCCTGAACTTTCCTTATTTTTGTTCTTTTTTCCTCAAAATTAAGAATAATTTTTTTTAGGATTTTACAGGATCGTGGTCTTTCCAAATATCCCAACCTGTTAAATCAGTTACTTGATTTACAACCAAGTCACAGTTCCCCCTACCTAATTGCCTTTCTCGTGGATATCTATGAAGACATGCTAGAAAACCAGTGTGACAACAAGGAGGATGTTCTTAATAAGGCGTTAGAGGTAAGCCAGGGGGACTGCGCTTTCCTTCTTGGTGTCTCTGAATTGGGTCTGCCCGGTGCGACTGTATTCCTGACCTGTTCAGTGTGTTCACTCAGGAGTGCAGCGCAGGGCTATTTCTGGGTTTAGAGCAAAACACAGGTCACTAGTGAACAGAGTATATAATTATAGTGGTGTATGTCATTTGAACATGATCTGAGTTTAACTATATTAGCTCAAAAGCATTTGCCCTAGAGATTGATTTACATGATCTTTAAAGAACTTTTGTTTTTCATTTTCAGTTGTGTGAAATCCTAGCTAAAGAAAAGGACACTATAAGAAAGGAATATTGGAGATATATCGGAAGATCCCTTCAAAGCAAACATAGCACAGAGAGTGACCCGCCAACAAATGTACAGCAATAACACCATCTAGAAGAACTCGATGGAATGATTTTATTTTTTTAAGAGACTCTTAATGCAGGAGTTTAAAACTAAAGTGATCATTCCCTTTGCCTGTGATGTAAAACATGCATTGCACAGGTATTGCTTTTTAACAAGAACTAAGTGTGATGCTCCTTGGGTGCTGCTGCTATTCAGACTAGTGATTTGATTCTTCTAAAGCAAAACGATGTGGGGGGAGGGAGAAGAGACAAAGTCCGTGCAGGAACTGTCGTAGTCTTACAGCATTTGCTCTAATCCCTTAGCTTCAGCTCCTCCCTCCAAGATATATGCGTCAGAATTGGCAGCATTAATGAGTGCAGGTAACTTGTATGTAATGGATTTAAGGTAATTTAAATTTTGGTTCAGGAAGCAGGGGACGCAGTTGTTACATTAGAGCTGCTATGCCACACTCACAGTATCTTGCTATCACTGTAACCGACTAATGCCAAAAGAATGGTTTTATAATAAAATTACAGATGTATCCTAAAACAATGACATAGTAGTTTGATTTTTTTAAACACTATTTACGTAAAAGGGACATTGTCTCAGCTTAGAAAATCCACTGAGAAAGAAAATACTGCAATAAAACTATAAAAACCAGAAACATGATTATGTTAAGGGAAACATTATTAGGATGTGAATTGGTCAGTTCTTTAAATTTTTTTCCCCATTTATTTATTTTTTAAATGATTTTATTTATTTTTGATAGAGAGACAGAGCGGGGGGGGGGGGGCAGAGAGAGAAGGAAACACAGAACTGGAAGCAGGCTCCAGGCTCTGAGCCAGCTGTCAGCACAGAGCCTGACGTGGGGCTCTGAACCCACAAACGTGAGATCTGACCTGAGCCGAAGTCGGAGGCTTAACCGACTGAGCCACCCAGGCGCCCCTCCCGTTTATTTTTGAGAGACAGAACATGTTCGGGGAGGGGCACAGAGAGGGAGACACGGATGCTGAAGCAGGCTTCAGGCTCTGAGCAATCAGCACAGAGCCCAATGCAGGGCTCGAACCCATGAACTAGGAGATCATGACCTGAGCCGAAGTCAGACACTTAACCAACTGAGCCACCCAGGCGCCCCGAACTAATTGTTCAGTTCTTGTCTTCAACAAAATCTACTCAAGATAGTTTAGACCTACAGGGTTTATTAAGGTAAATAGGTATCTCACAGAATGATGACCTGATCTTCCAGAAATACATTCCCCAGCCACACTGTAGCACGAGGCCCTCGAGTGGCTGTTGCCCGTACTGGGGTCAGGAAGCTGCTGGCCGAGGCTGCCGCTTCAGGACTGTGCCTCTGCCACAAGCGTGCGAGCACCGCTGCTTCCTTTCCCGCCTGGTGCAGCTCCCAGTCACAGGCTGTGGCGGGTCAGATAGAAGGCACTGGAATGACATCTAAAACTGACCTGCAAGGGAATCTGGGGAGTGTAGTTTATAGCTTTGCAGCCTCTACAGTTCAGGAAGACGTGCCGGAGTGGAGTGAAGTGTTGAACAGGTTAGTTCTTTGTACCTGCACATAAATAAATCTCACTTTCTCAATAAAGAATTCTTGTTCGAAGAACCAAACTACAACTAAAGAAATTTATATGCAGTTCAATAGTCTCAAGAATTTAGGAAATAATATTTTCACGTTTCCTATGTTTTTGCTGTTTTAGACTCAAAAATCTGATTTGATATTTTACATTGTCTTATGAAATATCATTCCTATGTAGACCATTTCAAGTGTCATAAGGAACAAAAACCTTATAGAGAAGTTACAAGATCGCATTTACTCTCAGAAACTATCTCATCAGTGTCCCAAAATTGATTGGATTCGGAGTTGCAGGCTCAGCAAAGCTCATCAAGACTGTTTAATAAGAAGCAGAATTGACACTGAGAAATGTGACTGAAGCTGACCAAACACAATTGCATCAGCCTGGTCACTTGGCATTTTATTTTCTATCTGAGGTGGCAGTTCATTTATCAAAAGATTGCTTTGTGGGCATGGGATCAGCTGAGGAGGCTCTGTGATTTAAATGTATAATGATTTTAGGCTCTGCACATCCTGACGAGGATCATCTCCTTAATGGGCAGCTGGACACATAGACCGGGCAACACACACCTGTCACTGGACCAGCAATGAACATGTCTGTGGCTGGTCGGCTCAGTCGGTTAAGCATCCGACCTCCGCTCGGGTCACGACCTCACAGTTCGCAAGTTGGAGCCCTGCATCTGAGCTAACAGCTCAGACTCTGGAGCTGCCTCGGATTCTGTCTCTCTCTCTCTCTCTCTCTCTGCCCCTTCCCCGCTCACCTGTTTTCTCTCTCTCTCTCTCAAAAATAAATGAACATTAAAAAATTTTTTAAAAAAACATATCTGTGGAGGAGTCTCCTTCAAAACTACTTGCCTAATAACACTGTCACTGTGTTGCTAATTTGCACTGTTGGTGCAAAAACAGTGGTGGGTAAAACTTCTGGCGCCTTTACCACAAAACAAGGCACTGCTGCTCCGTAGTTGCTGTTTCTTCACTGAAACATGTCTTTGATGAATCAGCAATTCTATATTTTATTCACAACACTCTTGTCTTTTCAGTAGTTTGTGTGACCAAATGAGCGTGTACATAAAGCATATCTTTCTGGTTGTCTTGAAGAAAAGCATTTGTGCAATTGTGAAGTGGGCCAAACAGGCCACTTCTCATGAACGCCACCTTTACTTGAAAGAACAATGGATAAACTGGTTATTCATACTTGGGTGGCTGGCGTGCATTTTCCCCAGAATGAATGAAGGGAGTTTGGCACTTAAGTTTGTCATAGGAAACAACCGAGTGTTTGTTGAGTGTTTGTTGCCGATGATAAAATTTGGGCTTTCAAATGAAGATTTTAATATACCATGGTAAGCCTGGCAACTTCCCAATACCTACTCCAGACCTTTCAAATGAAAACATGCTATTAATTAAAGGGAAGAATTTTTAAAGATTTTGATACTGCTTAAATGTGTCAACAATTGGGAGAGAAACATAATTGAAAGAACCATTGTTTTCCAAATGACTACTCTGTGATGTTATCACGCACAGATAAGCAATCCATTCAGATTATAAATCCTAGACAAGGTTGAGATTCCATATTGCAACTAACCTTTGAAAAACCACCTCTAGTCAGATTTTGGTGTAGTATCAGAGTATCAGAAGTATCACAACTGTAGTGCGCGCGCGGGCGCACAGAAGCAAGGACGCGAGGGTAAGGGAATGAGGAAAAGGAGAGAGAATCAAAGGATGGGAACGGGAGGGACAACAGGAGCGGTGCCCATATTGCCACTTTATTTCTCACATGCAAGCAGTTTTATAGAAACAGCCACAACTAAGAGAAGGGTTTTTTCTAGACAAAACTTTTTCTGTTCCCACAGTTATTGTTACAACATTTTCCTGGGAACTTCACACCCTCTTCTTATTGTTATTATAAGAGTGCCAAAGCGTGAAGGACATTTGTACAATAACATCTCAACTCAAGAAGCTTGAAGGACATTGGTGCAGTAACATCTTAACTCAAGTGAATTAACCTCTGAGGGACTGGATCAGCCACAAGGGTTGTAAGGGCACGAGAGCTTTGCTCGATCGCACTCTCCTTACTGGCTCCTCGCTGCTGCTCACCACACACAACTTCTGAAAAGGCTATTAAAATATTCCTTTTCAAACTAATATCTGTATGTATGAGTCTGGATTTTCTTCATATACTTCAGCCAACACACTACATTGTAACAAATTGAATGTCTAGGTAGATATGAAGATCTAGATATCCCCTATTAAGTTAGACTAAAGAAATTGGCAAAAATGCAAACTTCCACTTTTCAGTTTAACTTGGAAAATGTAGGTTTTATAAAAGATATTTTTGTTAACATGTAATAGGTTTATTGTTTTATTAATAAATAAAAGTTTTAAATATGGTAAATGTCGATAGGTATTACCCACATTAAGAAAGGCTGGATTTAGAAAAAATGTCTGTCCTCTGGGACCTTAATTTTGAGAGAGAGAGCAGCACCATGCTGTGCTCCGTGGTACCTTGAAAATGAGTACCGGCTGTGCAGAGCGACTACTTGAGAACAAAGCAGCAGAAGGGATTATCTGCCTAAGGGGGTCAGGAAGGATTCACAACGGAGAACAAATTTGGCTAGTCACATCCCTAAATAAGGCTATATACTTTACAATTGGTTATATCCCAAATAGTAACTTATAAATTAACAGGACAGTTCAGAACATTTCTCTGGAGCATTTCCATATGGAGAAATCCATGTTTTTCAAACTGGATTGTAACTCAGTAATGGGCAATTACATCAAGTCAGTGAGTCTGAACCAACATAAAAGAAAAAAAAGGTATATAATAGAAAATGTTTAATGTCACTGAATTCTCTCCCATTATTTCTTTCTTTCAACTTCATTTGGTTTATTCTAATATTTCCCCCAGCATTATTGAGATCTAGTTAATGAGTAATATTGTGTGAGTTAAGGTATACAACACGATGATTTGTGAAACGTATATATTATGAGATGAACTACCACATTTAAGGTTAGTTGACAAATCCGTCATGTCACATACTTCACTTTTTGTGTGGTGAGAACATTTAACATCTACTTTCGGCAAATTTCTCTAGTTTTTTAAGGAAGAAGGATAGATGATTGATACAAGACCCTTCTTTCACAGTTTAAGCCTTTAATGCTATACATTTTCCTCAAGCAACTGCTTTAATTGTTCTCAGAAATTTTGATATTTTGTATTTCTGTTTTCATTCAGCTCAAATGTTTTCTGATCTCCCTTCTTGAGACAGCATCTTTGACCCATGGATTATTTTAGAAGTTTGTTGTCGGTGGGGCGCCTGGGTGGCTCAGTCAGTTGTCTGACTTCGGACTAGGTCATGATCTCACCGTTTGTGAGTTCGAGCCCCACGCGTGGCTCTGTGCCGACAGCTCAGAGCCTGGAGCTACTTTGGATTCTGTGTCTCCCTCTTTCCCTGTCCTTCCCCCACTCACACTCTGTCTCTGTCTCTCAAAAATAAATAAACATTAAGAAAAAAATTGTTTAATTGCTAAGTGTTACTCTCTGTTACTGATTAGTTTTATTTTGTCTTTAGTGGTTACTCTGGAAAGCTTACCACCATATAGGTCTCCTTACCCTTCACATTTATGCTGTAGTTGTCTTTTATACTATACCCACTTACATTAAAAACCTCATCAGAGCAGACTAGAAGTGCTGTAGGTGAGGACCGGAAAATGTATCTTCAAGCTGCCATAGTTCGTATCATGAAAGCACAAAAAGTGCTTCGGCATAATGCCCTTATTCAAGAGGTTATTAGCTAGTGGAGAGCTGGGTTTAACCCTAGTATCAGCATGATTAGAAGTGTACTGAAGTTCTGATAGACAAACAGCACATCGAACGCAGCCAAGCGTCAGCAGATGAATACAGTTACGGAGCGTGATGTCGCTCTCCTCTAGTGTGGGTGTGAGAAGATCATTGCCATCACCACGTGGTGTGTTCCTGTGGGGAAAAGCAGGCCTGTGCCTCCATAATTTGGTCATTCAGCAGCCCCTGTTTTTCTGCTGTTTACAACATCACCAGTACCACGTTGTGAGCGTCAGAGAAAATGCCTAGAGATATTTCAAGCTCATGTCATTATGACATTTCTTAAAACTTTATTAAAAGAATGAGTGAAGTATTGCTGAAATGTGGAAATTTGGTTGGGTACCATGCTTTTTCTCCCCTTCATATTTGCAGTTTTTTTTTTAATGTATCTTGACATAAAATAAAAAACTTAAATATTGTAATACGACAGATAACCTAATAACTGTATCTACATTAAATGACAATGATATCGCTGCTTGTCAAAGAAAAAAACCTCATCAGACAATTTTACACTTTTTGCATTCAACCGCCAAACATATTTTAAAGAATTCAAGAATAGTCTGTTCTATTTACCCAGCTACTTCCATTTCTTTTACTCGTCTTTCATTTCTGATGTTCCAAGTTTCCTTCTGCTATCATTTCCCTTTTAGGTGAAGAAATTTCTTTAAGCAATTTTTTAAATAATGTTTAAAAGTTTATTTATTTTGAGAGAGGGAAAAAGTGTGAGCAGGAGAGGGGCAGAGAGAGAGAGAATCCCACGCAGACTCTGTGCCGTCAGCACGGAGCCAAACTTGGCGCTTGATCTCATGAACCGTGAGGTCATGACCTGAGCTGAAACTAAGAGTCAGACACAACTGACTGAGCAACACCGGTGCCCCTCTTTAATTGTTTGAGAGTGGATCTTCTGGTTGCAAATTTTCTCCTTTTTTCTTAATCTGAAAATATCTCTAACCTTCATTCTTGAAGGACATTTTCATTAGACATGGAATTCTGGGTTTATAATTCTTACAGCACTTGAAAAATACGCCACTCCCTCCAGCCTTCATGAATTCAGATGAGAAATGTCATTAAAACGGTTGTTTGCCCATAGGTTTCTCTCTTTCTCTCTGGCTGCTTTAAATTTTTTAAATTTGTCTTTAGTTTTCAGCAATTTGATTTTGATGTGTCTGGGCATGGGTGTCTTTGGATTTATCTTTCTTGCTTAGCTTTTTCGATCTTGAATTTTTTACCAAATTTGGTACGTTTTTAGCCATTATTTCTTCAAATATTTTTTAGCACTTTCCCTTTAACTGTGGGACTCTGATGACAAGAATGTTAGACCTTTTATTTTTGTTCCACAGGTGACTGAGTTCTCATTTTTTTCTTTTTCTCTCAGTTGTTGGTCAGATTAAATGATCTCTATTAATCTGTCTTCAAGTTTAATGACTTTTTCTCTGTCATCTCCATTTTGCTATTGGATCTATAAAGTGAGTTTAGTTATATATTTTTCAGTTCTAAAATGTTTAATCCTTCTTTATCAATACTTTTTTTTTAATGTTTATTTTTGAGAAAGACTGGGGATGAGGTGGACAGAGAACCCGAAGTGGGCTCCATGCTGACAGCAGAGAGCCTGATGTGGGGCTCGAACTCACCAACTGTGAGATCATGATCTGAGCCGGAGTCGGCCACTTAACTGACAGAACCACCCAGGCTCCCATCTTTACCAATACTTTATATATATATTTTTAATTTATTTGAAAGAGAGAGAGGGAGGGAGAGAGAAAGCATGAGCAGGGGGGAGAGGAGACAGAGGGAGAAAGAGAATCTTAAGCAGGCTCTATGCTCAGTGTGGAACCTGACACAGGGGTCAATCCACGATCCTGGGATCATTACCTGAGCTGAAATTGAGAAACGGACGCTCAGCCAACTGAGCCACCCAGGTGCCCCGCCATACTTTCTATTTTAACTTCTGTTTCTAGAGTGTTCATGATTGTTTTAGCATTTGTATAACTTTTAATGTCTTTGTCAGATAATCCCAATATCTGGATCATCTCGTCATTGGTGACTGTGAACTGTTTTTCCCCATGCAAACTGAGATTTTTGGGCTTCATATACCTAGTAATTTTCTACTATATTACAGGCATTTTGAATGTTATAAGACATTATAAGTTCTTATTTAAACCCTGTGGAGAAGGTCAGTATTTTTATTTTAGCAAGCATTTGCTATAGTTACGTATGGGCCACAAGTTCCAACACTCTCTGTGTGGCTACATTCCAAAATCAGTTCAGTTTTCAAATATTTTGCAGTGCTATTTTTTAATAAGAACTTTTTAAAATAAAAATTTTAAAGTTTATTTACTGATTTTGAGAGAAAGACGGCACAAATGGGGATGAGGCAGAGAGAGAGAGAATGAATCCCAAGCATGCTCTGCACTACCAGCATAGAGCCCATGCTGGGCTCTAACTCATGAACCATGAGATCATGACCTGAGCTGAACCTGGACACTTAACTGACTGAGCCACCCAAGCGCCCCATTGCAATGCTATTTTTTTTAATGTTTATTTTATTTATTTTGAGAGAGAGAATGTGGGAAGGGCGGGGGGGGGGGGGGGGGGAGAATCCCAAACCGGCTCTGTGTATCAGCACAGAGCCCAATATGGGGCTTGAACCCACAAAACATGAGCTCATGACTTGAGCCTGATGTTTAACCATCTGAGCTACCCAGGTACCCCTACCATTTTAACCGTTTTTAAAGTGGTATTCTGTACTTTCATCTTGTACAACCACCACCACCACTCATCTCCTGAATTTTGTTACCATCTGGCTCTGAAACTCTGTACCCATTATATAGCAACGTTTTTAACAGCTGCATAGATATAATTTCTTTCAGAAAATCCTGTTGTTAAATATTTAGGTTTGTTTCTACAGTAAACATTCCTTCTCCACAACACTTCATACAGTATTATGTTGCAGTATCAATTACAGTATCAATTATTTCTGCACGATAAACTCCTAGAAATGGAATTTGGTAGAGCCCTTTACACATAGGAGGAACTGATATAGGTTATACAAATTTACAGTAATATATGGCTGTGGGGAAGATTTTAGATTCTGTACATCAACAGTAGACATTACCATTCTTTTTGCTTTTGTCAATCTGAAAACAAGTTGCTTCTAGTTATTTTACTTTTCATTATTCAGATTTCCAGTACAGGCCCAGTTTTTAAGCAGCATCGAATTATCATCTTGATTCTGAACTGGGAACATATGTCAGTGTAGAAGTGAATAACATTTCTTATTTAACCCCCCAAAAGTTACATAGTCTAACTTTCAATGTTGAAACTTTTCCACCAGGTATAGATGCCAGTGTGATGCACTGAGACCTTCCAGCCTCCTTCCCCCTTTCCACACAGTACCGTATACCTCCTTTGGGGTTTGTCAAAGTTCTTGCCTGCCATTCCTTGAATGCGTGAAACCCAGCTTTCCTGCGCAGGCTAAGCCCCTGAGTTTCCCCTCTACCAGTGGTTCTCAACCTTCAGAGGCTTCAGCATCACCCAGAGGCCTGGTTAAAAGCACCGGTTGCTGGACCCCATTCGCCGCCAGGTCTGGGATGGAATCAAGAATTGGCACTTCTAACAATTTTTTTGGAGATGCGAAGCATCAGCCTCTGGTGTGAGGACCACCCTTCGGAGAGTCCCGCTTTGCAATGATCGGGAGCTTTTTGGAGGGTCTAGATCTTATAGCTCCACCGTACCGTACGCAGCTCCAGGCTGGGCGTCGGACTAAAACAGAAATAGGTCAACAAATCATTACCCTCAAGGGCTCGGAGAGAAGGCAAGGATAGGAGACCCGCGGACGCACCAGGGCTGGAATCCCGCCTGCGCTGGCCGCCGGGTGCGCGGCGGGAGGCGGACGCCAGGGGGCAGCCTCGCGCCCGCCCTACCCCGGCTAGTTTCCGGCCGCGCCGGCGCAGGACGCCGCGTGCAGGAGTGGGGGCCGCAGGTAGGCCAGGCGAGCCGCAGGGGAGAAGGCGCGGCGAGCCGGAGCGGGGGAGGCTTGGGGGGAAGCGGCGGGCGCGGCGTCCGTTCGGACCCAGGAGACAAGGGGCTGCGGGGCGGGCATGCGCGGAGGGCGGGAGGGCTTCCTGCGGGGCCTGTCCTTCGCCGGCGCGGCCCCAGCAGCGAGCGACCACCCTGCGGCCGAAGCTGCACCCTTTCCAGACGGACGACTCCGCCCGGGTCGGGCGTGGGTCCCGCCTGCCCGGCCCTGCGCTGCCGGGGGGCTTTCGCGCCGCCTTTCCCTGGGCGCGGGGCTCCAGGGTAAGGGTAGTCCCGTGCCGCCCGGGTTTTCAAGGCCGGCTCAGCCCTTCTGTTAGTCTTGTCTTCTCCATCCTTCACCTTGGCTGTAGCATCGCTAAGGAAGCATTCGGGATATTTAAAATAATTATTTTATTTTATTTTAAATTTATTTTTGAGAGAGACCGTGCGAGCAGGGGAGGGTCAGAGAGAGAGAGAAACACACACATACGGAATCCGAGGCAGGCTCCAGGCTCTGAGCGGTCAGCACAGAGCCCCACGCGGGGCTTGAACCCACAAACCTTGAGATCATGACCTGATGCAAAGTCGGACGCTTAACCGACTGAGCCACCCAGGCGCCCCTAAAATAATTATTTTAATGTGCCTCGTGTTCTGCTGGCAACGAGATTCTATTCTGAAATTTTTTGGGTGACGCCAATTCATTTCTCCTCTGGTTGAATTCAATATTCTGTAATTTGGTAAAAACTGATTTTTTCCCGCTGCATTCTTTTAAATAAGCTGTGAGTGTAGAGCAG
Source organism: Helogale parvula (assembly GCA_004023845.1). Classification (NCBI taxonomy): domain Eukaryota; kingdom Metazoa; phylum Chordata; class Mammalia; order Carnivora; family Herpestidae; genus Helogale; species Helogale parvula. Next base: position 15,295 of record PJEM01014626.1, on the reverse strand, counting down.
TGGTTTCCAGTTTTTTGTTACCAACTTTTACATATCAATGTCAGAAATCCTTTGGGTCTAAACAGTTCCTGAATTTCTCTTGCCCAACTAGCCCCACAATCTTTATTCCTTAACTTGCAAAACTAGCAGCAACTTTCTGCGTCATTTTGCTTATTTCTGGACAACAAAGTTCCTTTAGCCCTACCGCCTTGGCAGCCTACTCCAGAAGTACTCCTTTCAAAGAAAAAAGGCCCATCAGGTGTTTGGGTGTTCTACAGCTTTCTTTAATAAATGGGCAGTCTTGGGGCGCCTGGGTGACTCTGTCTGAGTCAGTCTCTTGATTTTGACTGGGGTCATGATCTCTTGGTTAGTGGGTGAGCCCAGCATAGTGCTCTGCACTGCCAGCAAAAGCCTGCTTGGGATTCTCTTGTTCCGGCTCTCTCTCTGCCCCTTCCCTGCATGCTCGCTCGCTCTCGCACTCTCTCTCAAAAAAAGAAAGAAAAGAAATATTGGAATATTAGAAACAGAGAGGGAGAGATAGGCAGTCTCACAGGGTCCAGCCTCAGCCTCTGCAGTGACCATGCTATGTTCAATTCCTACCAACACCTGAAGGTTGCAGGATGTAGAGGAAGGATGTGAGTTTGAGGCGGAAAACTTGGCTCCTCCAAATGCAGTTTAGTGACCTTGGCTAAGTCACTTCACCTCTGACTCTGTTCTCTTATCTGTTAAATGGGACTAGTAACAGTTATATATAGGCCTCACAGAATTGGTGTGAGGTTGACATTGTGTAAAAGTGAGTTGAGTTTTTGGAGGAGTCTTTTTTTGAGGATTCAGAAGTGGCTGTGAGGACTTAGGGATAATTGAAAGAGTGCTGAGGCATATAACTGCAGGGTCCATAAGAAATGCATTAAATGGCTAACTGGGTAATGATGACTAAGGTAGATTAGAAAGTGTGAATTTCTACAGAATCTGTATTTGATGTTGACAGCCTCTGCATGGATGTGAAGAAAGCGGTATCCCTTTACAAGAAAGAACTATTGTATGAGCTTCAGGCCGTATACAACTGAATCTCCGACCAGTGGCGAGGTAGGGTCAGTGGAAGGTCATGGGCAAGGGGGTTGCAAATTAAAAAGATGACGAGAGCTCAGATTGGAGTTGGTGCTGGATGAGAGCATCAGAGGACAGGCCACCCGAAGAGATGAGGAGCAGATTTGGTGGGACTGAGAAAGCAGCAGAGAGGAGGCAGCGTGTGAGGTGCGAAGAGGAGGAATCCTGCGTGATCAGGTTCTTGGCGATTTGCCGGCTGCTGAGGCCGCAGGGGTGTGCAGGGCAGGCAGACAGACCAGCGGGAGCTCACAGTTGAGGGAGAGGGAGCACGTGCTGGAGCCTGGGCATCTCAGAGGGGTGCCTTCAAGGATGGAGGAAAGCTCAGGGCCTGGAATGTGGGGTGCAAGTTGGGGTCTGGAAAGACAGACGGAGGCTGGATCTCAGGGGACCTTAGAGCAGTTTGGACTTCATCATGAGGACAGAGGAGGACTATTAGATGGTTTTAAGCAAGGGGTGATCAGATTTGTGCTTTAGAAAGATCACCTTGTGTGTACCAGCGAGAAACACAGCGTTCAGGAGTGTGTACAAAACTTGCTTTGCTAGTTGTGGTATAGCCAAAGAATTGAATATGGCAAACTTGAGCTTCATGTGTCTGTGTGGATAAACCTCTTAAACTATATTGAACTTTTTTTTAAATGTTTTTATTTATTTTTGAGAGACAGAGACAGCATGAGCAGGGGAGGGTCAGAAAGAGAAGGGAGACACAGAATCTGAAACAGGCTCCAGGCGATGAGTTAGCTGTCAGCACAGAGCCCAATATGGGGCTCAACCCCACGAACTGTGAGATCATGACCTGAGCCGAAGCCGGATGCTTAACCAACTGAGCCAACCCAGGCGCCCCATATTGAACTTTTAAAAAAGCAAGTTGCAAAGGATATATACAGTACAGCCCTATTTGTATACAGCTTGTAAACATCCATGTATTATGTTATTTATAAGCACACTGGTGGTGAAAATAAAAAAGCATGTGTGGGAATTATATACATCAGTGGTTCTTGGACTCGAGTATGCATTTGAATCACCTGGAAGATTTGTTAAAACACAGATTTCTGGGCTTCAGGGTTTCTGATGCCTGGAGTGAGGACTCGTGAACTCACATTTCTAGGTGATGCTGCTGAAGGTCCTGAGACCACAGTTCGAGAACTCATGGATGGTGATTACTTCTTGGGAGGGAGAATAATAGGACTGGGAAGGGGTCCAAAAGGGCCTCAACTGTATTTCTTTTCAAAAGATCTTTTGGGGCACCTGGGTGGCTCAGTCGGTTGAGCGTCCGACTTCAGCTCAGGACATGATCTCACCATTTATGAGCGTAAGCCCCAACTTGGGCTCAGAGCCCAGAGCCTGCTTCAGATTCTGTGTCTCCCTCTCTTTCCTCCCTTACCCCCCTCAAGCTCTGTATCTCTCTCAAAAATAAATAAACATTTAAAAAAAAAGATCTTTTAAAGAAATATGATGCTCTGTTACTTGACAAAGCTGGACGGGTGTTCGTGATCTTATTTTTTAGTTTTTTTGGTGCTTGAAACATTTTAGGAAAGAAAAAAAATCCTGTTTGCTGTGTGGAAAATGGACTGGGAAAGAGAAAGAAGTGGGAGTCCATGTAGGAAACTGTTGGCAGAAGCCCAGGTAAGAGATACTAGAGGCTCAGACCAGGGTGGCGGTAGCAAGGAGGGATTTGAGAGAAGTTTGGGTGATAGGACTGATTGTGTGTGGTGAGTGGTTAGTTTAGAGGTCGGGGAACGGGGGGATCAAGTCACCTGCTTTGTGCCTGGAGTGAGCGGGTGGATTATGTGCCTGTCACTGTGAGGGAACCCTGGAGGAGGGGCATGCTGGTGACCAGAAAGAGACAGCTCAGTTATGGACATCCCCGGCCTTGAGGAGCCAGCTGAGTGAAGTGTAGGAGAAAGATCTGGGCCACCGTGGAGACTTGGCAACCAATGCCCTCGCCGTTTCTGTGAATGAGATTACGTAGAGGGAATGTCTAGGATGGAAAGATGGTCTGTGACAGACCCAGAGGAATAGCGTCACCTCAGGCAGGGCCCAGCCAGCTTCTGCTCGCCGCTGGTCTCTATGACCTGCGAGCTAAGAATGCTTTTTACCTTTTTAAGTGTTGGGGGAAAGGTTAAAAGAGGAATGATATTTTGTGACACAACTATATGAAATTCAAACTTCATTGTCCATAAATGAAGTTTTATTCAAACACAGCTACACTCTGGGGCGCCTGGGTGGCCCAGTCAGTTAAGTGTGTGACTTCAGCTCAGGTCATGATCTCATGGTTTGGGGGTTTGAGCCCCGCATTGGGCTCTGTGCTGACAGCTCAGAGCCTGGAGCCTGCTTTGGATTCTGTGTCTCCCTCTGTCTCTGCCTGTCCCCCACTCATGCTCTGTTTCTCTCTGTCTCAATAATAAATAAACATAAAATATTTTTAAAAAACACACAGTTACACTCATTTGTTTATGTAATGTTGGGGGCTGCTTTCACACCCTGGAGACAGAGTTGAATGACAGAGAGCCTGTGGCCTCTCATCACTTTACACTGCTGCTTGGTGGATCACAAGTCACGTGATGCAGTTGTCATTGGATTTCAGCCTTTGGTCCCTAAACCTAAATAATTTCTGTGTGGCCTTTACAGAAAAAGTGCTGGTTCTTGACCTAAGTTCTAAGTTGAGACACATTTGGTCATTTTGAATGTTGTAATGTAAGGATGCAGGTCTGATTCAGGTTTCCCCTCTGACCTTGAAGGCCAGCTAACACCATTAACATTTCTGAGGGCGGGCCTAAAGATGGAGGTTAAGACTAGTCACGCCCTACCTGAGGGTCCTAGTCACGCCCTACCTGAGGGTCTGGGTCCACTCTGTAATTGGTTAAAGTTACTGTCAATGATGTGATGCTATATTGATTGGACCCTTGTACCTGTGTCACAATTTCCTGTAACTCCCCTTCCCAAACTCATAAAAGGCCCTGTCCCGCCATGTTCGGGGCTCACTCCACGTGGATCCAGTAAGTCTGTGAGCCCGAGTTTAGGCTGGCTGGGCCTAAATTCGTAATAAAGCCCTTTGCTTTTGCATGCGTGCTTCGGCCTCCCTGGCGGTCTCTGGTTTTTGGGGGCGATATTAAAATCTGGGCATAACAGTAAAAGAGAGACAGCTGTTGGAGTCCAGCTCCGGCAGGTCCAGGGCTCCCTGAAGGATGGATGGTGTCGGCAAAAGGGAGTGAGAGAGGCTCAGCCTCTTTCTGATCACCAGGCAGGCATCTCTGCACTGACCAGAGAGTCAGCTTTATTTATTGAAAAAATGCATGGGGTACAAAACTGGAATGTCAGTTGCTTTAGACAATGATTTCTGATGACAAATTCTTTAGTATGTAAAAATTTCCCAGAACAGAGATTGGTAGAAGACTCCTGCATAACCTTTATCAATAGTGATTGAAGTAGGTGACTAGATGTTTCTCACATGGGGAAGGAAGATATCTTTAGAATTCAAATACAAGGCGATGTTTTTAGCATAGCAAAGGCAAGAGTTAGTTCTTTTGTGAGCAGGGGTCAATAACCTGTTTTCTCAAGGGGAAGAAAAACAGGTTTTCTCAGGAAATGTAACATTTACTCCTATAATCACAAAAGAAGAATCTCCTATAACAAGTTTTTTCACAAGGTACAATTCACATATTTTTAGCATAAGAAGGCAAGTCACTCCTGATATCAGTCAGTCAGGCCCCTTGGGGGTCGGTGCTCATGCAGAAATTGAGTGGGGGTTGAGTAGGTGAATATGCCGGTCGCCATCTGACGGTGGGAGGCCTTGCAAACCTACCTGACTTCAGGATGGCTCCCAGCAGATGGCAGCTGTTTTATCCATTTTAAGAGCACCTTCTAAGAATCAGGTACTGGCGGAAGAAGCTCAAGGGACTGTGAGGCCTGCATGGTCAAAATCATCATTGTTGCAGTCAGAATCCATGAAGATACGAGGGACTGGGCCAGAGAGAGATGCAGGCCTGGGATCTTTATGAGAAAGGCGAGCGAACCTCCATCGGAGCACTGGTGGCCGTGGCTGGAAAGATCGAGGGCAGGCTGAGCAGATTTGAGAGAGGCTGGAGCAGTTCCGTAGAGGCAGGGTTTACTGGACACCTCTTAATGACAGTGTTATGCCCAGATCGCAGTATCCCCAAAGACCAGCGACCACCAGGGAGACCGAGTCACGAATGCAAAAGCAAAGGGGGTTTATTCGGGCTTAAGCTTGGACCCTCAGACCTCACCAACGCAGTGGATCCATGCTGAGAGCCCCGAACAAAGGCTGGGTAGGGTTTTTATGGGGGCTGGAAAAGGGAGGTTACAGAAAATTATGACATAGGTACAGTAATCCAGTCATCATTGTATAAACAGCCTTAGCAACAATTCTAGCCATACACATTGTCCAGAGTGTTTGTTACTTTTGACGAGACCCAATCATGACCTTTAGTGTTTCTTTGAAAATAACCAATTACAGGGTGGGCCAAGGACCCCCACGTGGGGTGAGTAACTGGTTAATCTAGTATTCAACAACAGGTAGCTATCTGTGGTTTCCATCTCCAGGCCTGTCCCTAGGAATGTTAAGTGTGTTGGCTGGCCGCTGCTGATTGGGTGCTGCGAAAGTGGTCTCTTGTTGAGCAATATGTGCCCTTTTCCTGCTATTGCCTAATGATTCTGGGAAACTGAAGCTTAGGCCTTTAAGCTCAGAGGGGAAACTTAAAGCCTGTCCTGGAGTCAGCTTGGTTCAGACCTGTGTCCTTTCATATAAATAGAATCCTATGATATGTGACCTTTTGTGTCTGCATATTTCATTTAGGATAAAGTTTTCTGGTTTTATTCATGTTATAATATGTATTAGTGCTTGATTTCTTTTTGTGGGCGAATCCTATTCCATGTTTGGATATATCAGATTTTATTTGTCCATTTATCAGTTGAGGGACTTTGGGTTATTTCCGCTATTTGGCTACTGTGAACAATGCTGCTGTGAACATTCATGTACAGGTGTTGGTATGAATGTATGTTTTCAGTTCCTTTGGGCATATTCTGAGTAGTGGATTTGCATGGGGAGCTCTATGTTTAACCTTTCGAGGAACTTCCAGACTGTTTTCCACAGTGGCTGCATCATTTTGTATCGCCACCATCACTGTAGGAGGGCTCCTATTTTCCCACATCCTCCTCTGCGCTTCTTCCTGTCTGACTCTTTGATGACAGCCATCCCAGTGGGTATGAGGTGGAGTCTCATTATGGTTTTGGGGGTTTTTTTTGTTTATTTTTAAATTTTTTTAATTTAAATAGTTTATTACCAAGTTGGTTTCCATATAACACCCAGTGCTCTTCCCCACGAGTGCCCCCTCCACGACCATCACCCCGCTTCCCCTCTCCCTCCTTAGCCCTCAGTTTGTGCTCAGCATTCAAAAGTCTCTCATGATTTGCCTCACTGGTTTTGACTTGCATTTTCCTGAGGACTAATACAGTTGAGCATCCTTTCATGTGCCTGCTGGCCATCTGATATCTCCTTTGGATAAATGTCTGTTCAGGTCATTTGCCCATTTATAAATTGAGCCATTTATCTTTTTATTGTTGAGAAGAAATATTGTTTTTGAATCGTCTGTCAGACGTTTAAGTAGAGATGTCAAGGAGCCAAGGGTGGCGTTCTGAGGAGGCTGGGAGCTGTCAGCAGGTGGGGCCAGAGAGCTGGAGTCTGGGTGAAGTCACAGAGCTTGAGTGAGCGGTCTTTCTGAGCCCTGAGCGCTAGAATCAGAAGCCAGAGGAGCAAGCAGGCAGGGAGGGAAGGATCGATGTTGGGGAAGGCACAGGGTCAGTTTGTTGTCTGGTTTTTGCAGCAGAGAAGGTAGAGGGGGAGGGGGCAGGAGCCTGCAATGAGGTGTTGGGGGCTTGTGGCTCTCTGATTGCTTCTGGCTTTTTTTTTTTTTTTTTCCAGAAAAATAGGAAACAAGGTCATCAGCTGAGAGTGAGTTGAGGAGGAGGTGACATAGGTTTGAAGAGGAGGGGCCCCAGGCCACTGGAACAGACCTGTCAGGGGTATTGACCCATTCCATTGGGTGAGACTGCAGAGCCATGGAATATGGTGTCTCAAGCAGTAAAAGACCATTGTTTTTACAGAATTTGGGAGTGAGTGGAGCTTGGGCAGAATTTAAAGGTAATGATGTTCTGATGAGCTCAAAGTTAAGCAGGGCTGCCTGTAAAGATGTCAAGATCTGGTCCGGCCTGCCCCAGGGTCTGGTTTCCTGGGAGACCACAAGGTTTACATAGATGTCAAATGCCTTCTCCAGGAACGGTTTACGTGCAGGGCTGCACCCACTTGCAGGAGAGGCAGCTTCTCTGTATCTGAGAGACTTATTAGCTCCTCTCGGCAAGAGCGGGATACTCCTCTGTTCTGGTATGACTTTGAGTGGCAAAATGTTTGATAGCATGTGACTTTAGAGAGCAGAGTTTCTCAGTGAGTAAGAAAGCAGCCTTCATTCAAAGAAAGGAGTTGTTGGGGCGCCTGGGTGGTTCAGTCGGTTGAGTGACTGGCTTCGGCTCAGGTCATGATGTCATGGTTTGTGGGTTCAAGCCCCGCGTTGGGCTCTGTGCTGACAGCTCGGAGCCTGGAGCCTGTCTTCAGATTCTGTATCTTCCTCTCTCTCTGCCCCTCCCCTGCTCACACTCTCTCTGTCTCTCAAAAATAAATAAAGAACATAAAAAAAATTTTGCAAAGGAAGGAATTGTTGATATTTTATACCTGTAGTGTGTCCTTGGGACAAACGCTACTTTCTATGAATTTTGCAGCTGGCTTGATCCATGTCTGTTGTCCCAGCACTATGAATGGCAGGTACATTTTACCTTGTCCAGGAGAAGGTGTGAAAGAGCTGTCCTCTCTCAGGCTTCCCGTCTCAGGGTGATGCCTCAGAGAGGTCTTCCGGGCCAGCTTCATCCAGGGAATTTTCCTCTGTTATTCTCTGTCCCTGAGAGCTTATCAAAATATATGAGAAGCAATATTGTTTATTGTCTGTCTTCCCACTGGTTTCCCCCTAAGGTCCAAGAGGACAAGAACCACATCTGTTTTCTTTATTCACAGATGCCCAGTGCCTAGAGTTGAGCTTATGGAAACGGCTTACTGTGTGTTGAGTAAATGAGAGGGCGGGAATTACTGATGGAGGTGGAGGGAGTGGGATGGAACCAGAGATGCCGGGCGCATGCAGGGCTCTGAGCTCACAGCAGCTGCACGGCTGCACGATGGCAGCCAGGCTGTCGGAGGACTTCCTGCAGCTGCCGCTCCGTCCTGGGGCTGGAGGGCCTGCAGGACACCTGGGCTCTAGGAGGGCCCCTGCAGAAGGTGGACCGTTTGAACTATTGCCATTTGTCTATGTGCACGAGTTGCAATTTTTATTCAGCAACCTCCTTTTTGATACTTTGTGACAGTATTTCAAACCAGTGCCTGGGGCCAACCAGAACGCTGAGTGACCCAGGTGTCTGGGTGGCAGCCCGAGCTGGGAGAAGGAAGACGCTCGTGGAAGGTAACTCTTCATGTCACAGTCATTTCAGACAGAGGAAGCACAGAGTCCGTTCTGTCACTAGTGTCCTACGTGCATCCCAGTACTGATTTTTTAAAAACTTATTTATTTTTGAGAGAGAGAGAGAGAGAGAACGTGAGTGGAGGAGGGGCAGTGAGGGAGGGAGACACAGAATCTGAACCAGGCTCCAGGCTCTGAGCTGTCAGCACAGAGCCTGATGTGGGTCTCGAACCCACGAACCGTGAGATCATGACCTGAGCCGAAGTCGGACACATAACTGACTGAGCCACCCAGGTGCCCTTTCCCAGTACTGATATTCAGCGAACACACCGGTATGGCCATCTCCTGTGTCAGCGTTTCCACTCTGGTTCTTAAATGGCTTCTGCCTCAAGCACTCTGAGTGTCAAGCATTTGATGTCCAGGGTCCTCCTGTCCCTCTCCCCTCCCAACCCCTGTGCCATCCAGCAACTAGGCAGTAATGCTCCACCGCAGGCCTCGCGCCGCCTCTGGAGCCAGAGCTGGACGGGTGAGTGTCCCGCCGTTACTCGGTGCGAGGACCGCCGTTATTCTAGCCGGTGTGCTCATCAGCTCTTACCCGTGGCGCTGCCAGAGCCTTTCACCTGGGCTCCCAGCCTCCGTCTCTTCCACCCCACGCACATCTTTCGCACCTGCTCAAGAGTAGCCTTGCTTCTTAAAGCATGTGCCATTTAAGCATGTGACTCTCGGTTTCTGCTCAGGTCGTGATCTCGCGGTTTGTGAGTTTGAGCCCTGCATCTGGCTCTGCACTGACAGCCTGGAACCTGCTTGGGATTCTCTCTCTTCCCTCGCTCTGTCTCTTCACTGTCTCTCAAAAATAAATAAACATTAATTTAAAAAAAACCCTTAAAAAATACTCAGGAGCTTTCTAGCACCTTTCAGGGAATATCCCAGCTCCTTAGCTGGAGACCCTCAGCATCCAGCCCCCACCTCTACCCCATCTCATCTCTGGCTCCTCTCCTTTGTCCATCTTTTGCCGTGGCCCCGCTAGACTAACAAATGTGGTTTTCTTTCATTTTACTAATTATTCATTGAATATCTAGTGTAAACTGCTGTGGGAGAGAAACACGAACACCGTCCTTTTAGTTGAATCTGGAGTGGATGAACCCAGACAATAGTGTGTAATAAGAAGACAGTGATTATGGAAATAGCCGACACAGAGCATTCTGCACCTTCTTTAATCCTCACCAGGGCGGCACAGCATGCAGGGTCCTTGGGCATAAGAAGTGTGAGAGCCTGTGTCCTTAACCCCTTGTCACCCAGACACCTTAATGGACGTAAAAATGGACTGTTACTATTTCTTGTTTCATTTTCTATTTTGGGAAGTTGCAGGGGATAGCAGCATGGAAAAGAAAGCCCAGGACAGCAGGAAAGGTGCCCCCCGCAGAGCGCTGCCCCCGGCTGTGGGGCTGCTGCTCTCCATGGCCCTCATCAGTGTGCTCCTCTACTTCTGCCTTGATTGGTTGTTCATCTCCCATCCGCGCTCTGCCCTGGACTCCGCCCACTGTCCCCACGGACACTTCAGAATGGGACCGATGAAAAACTGTTCACCGTGGCTGTCCTGCGAGGAGCTGAGGACTCAAGTGAGGCAGTTGAAGCGTGTTGGGGAAGGAGCTGTGAAGAGAGTGAGTTCTGGATTACATCTGAGTGTTATTGGAGTGGCACTATGCATTAAGAGCCGTCAGAATACCCTTGGCCCAGTGATCTCACATCTGAGACTTTATCCAAATAATCCAATGAAAGGAAGAAAGCTAAATACATAAGCAGTACTTTCCTTTTTATTTATAGCAATAGGAAACCAGAAAGAATAACTGTAAGGGAATAGTTAATTACGGCCCAGCCACTTAATAGAATGTTCTGCAGCTGGTAAGTGTAGTTATGTATCCCATGTGAAAAAAAATGACAGTAACTTAAAAAAATGCAACATGAAAAATTGCACAATACATGATTTTCAACTGAAAAATTAATGTATTCACGTAGAAAATATAGAAATGATATAAATTGTGCTATATGGGCAATTTCATTCTTTTCAAACTCTATCATGGTATTATATTGACTTTTTAAAAGTTTTTTGTTTTTATTATTTTTTAAGTTTATTTATTTATTTTGAGAGAGCACAAGAGAGCAGGGCAGGGGCAGAGAGAGAGGGAGAGAAAGATTCCCAAGCAGGCTCCCTGCTGTCAGTGTGGAGCCCCACAAAGGGCTTGAACTCAAGAACCATGAGATCATGACCTGAGCTGAAATCAAGAGTAGGACACTTAACCAACTGAGCCACCAAGGTGCCCCTGAAGTTTTTTTATCAAAAATTTTTTTCTTTTTTGTATTGTTATAATGTTTATTTTTGAGAGAAAGAGAGAGACACGGAATGCAAGCAGGGGAGGAGCAGATAGGAAGGCACAGAATCTGAAGCAGGCTCCAGGCTCTGAGTTGTCAGCATAGAGCCTGATGTGGGACCTAAACTCACAAACAGCAAGATCATGACCTGAGCCAAAATCGGACACTTAACTGATTGAGCTATCCAAGGTCCCTCTCTTGTTTGTTTTTAATGTTTATTTATTTTAGAGAGAGAGGCAGAGACGAGAGAAAGACAGAAGACAAGTGGGGGAGAGGCCAAGAGAGGGAGACACAGAATCCGAAGCAGGCTCCAGGCTCTGAACTGTCAGCATAGAGCCCAACATTGGGCTTAAACCCACGAACTATGAGATCATGACTGAACCGGAACTGGATGCTTAACCGACTGAGCCACCCAGGCATCCCAGAGTTTTTTTATTGTAATAGGAGAAGCCAAAGGGGTGAATTCTGATAGAAGCTTCAAGAGCACTTGTCTTATGGGCATTTTGTCCATTATCATTCTGTGATAGCTGAGGTCTACTGATGAAACAGTATCTCTAGAGGCCAGTTAAGAATTGGTGCACAGAGTTCCTTTGTGAGGATGTAGTGAGTGATTGGCAAGAGGAGAGAGGAATCAGAAAATGCGTACATGTTGGGCGCCTGGGTGGCTCAGTCGGTTGAGCGTCCAGCTTCAGCTCAGGTCATGATCTCACATTCACAGGTTTGAGCCCCACATCAGGCTCTGTGCTGACAGTTCAGAGCCCAGAGCCTGTCTTCAGATTCTGTGTCTCCTTTTCTCTCTGACCCTCCCCTGCTCACGCTGTCTTTCTCTCTCTCAAAAAAATAAAACATTAAAGAACATTTTTTTTTTTTAAAAGAAAATGCATCCATGGGCCTGCAGCTTGATGAACTGCTGGCTTTGGGGAAACAAAGGCCCCATGAATGTGGAAAGGAGACATTTTGAAGGAAGAAGTCAGGGAGAAGGGAAAGGAATTTATGTAAAGTAAAATCACAAAACAAAGTTACATGCAGATTGACTCATTCATTTGTAGGTGCTAGGGGTATGGCAATGAATTAAAGACTCTTGAAGCTTGTTTTCTAGTTGAGGGTTCAGATGATGCATAAGAAACAGGTGTAATAATATATATTAGTGACATGTGCTATGAAGACAGAACAGGGCAAGGAAAGAGGGACACAGGCTCTTTGCTCTAGGTGTTCAAAATGATCTGAGAGTGAGCCCTATGGATATTTGGGGAAAACAGATTGGAGTTCAGGGAACCTCTACAAATCATGTCTATCCAAGTATGGGGTTTAATAAAAGGACAATAACTCTGAGTAATGCAGTTGTCATTAAAGTGAAGTATGACCTGGGCACCTGGGTGGTTCAGTCAGGTAAGCATCTGACTCTTGATCTCAGCGCAGGTCATGGTCTCAGCTTGTGTGTTTGCGCCTGATAGCACAGAGCCTGCTTGGGGTTCTCTCTCTGCCTTTCTCTCTGCCCCTCCCCAGCTTGTGTTCTCTCCCTCTCCCTCTCAAAATAAGCAGACATTTTTAAAAAATGAAGTATGACTGAAAGGCAGTTACATTGTTTTTTTGTGTCTTTGGGCAGAAGTTTGCCTTCAGGGCAGAAGTGTTTCGTGCACTGGTTGTTAGTTACATCAGTAAGGAATCTTGTCAGTCTTGTGCCCTTGAACCCCAGGGCCTTTGTGAGTCCCGGCACATGGGAGCATCTCACTTCCACCACAGGGGCGCTTATTTGTTTTCTGTTTGTTTGTTTTTAAATTTTTTTATTATAGTTTATTGTAAAGTTGATTTTCATAGAACATTCAGTGCTCATCCCAACAAGTGCCCTCCTTTATGCCCATCACCCATTTTCCCCTCTCTCTCACCCGTATCCACCCTCAGTTTGTTCTCAGTATTCAAGAGTCTCTCATGATTTGCTTCCTTCCCTCTCCTTAACTATATTTTCCCCCTCTTTTTTCCCATTGGCCTCTGTTAAGTTTCTCCTGTTCCATTTATGTGTGAAAACATACGGTATCTGTCTTTCTCTGCCTGACTTACTTCACTTAGCATGACACCCTCGAGGTCCACCCACTTTGCTACAAATGGCCAGATTTCATTCTTTCTCATTGCCATGTAGTACTCCATTGTGTGTGTGTGTGTGTGTGTGTACATATATATATATACCACATCTTCTTGATCCGTTCATCAGGTGATGGACATTTAGGCTCTTTCCATGATTTGGCTGTTGTTGACAGTGCTGCTGTGAACATTGGGGTATATGACACGGGCACTTATTTGAACGACGCCCTGCATGTAATGTGTATCCCATCGCTGGGACCAGCACGGGCGCCCCTCCTCACTGACGCCCCAAGCTGGGAGGCATAAGCTTCTCAACAGGAATTTCCGTAACCAGAGTTCTTGCAGCCACTCGCTGACCTCCCCTCCTCTCCTAGCACCCTTGCGTCAGTGATTCTTCAGTCTCATCGGGACCTCCAGGGTGTTGATGCCATGCCGGTTTCACTTTCCGTCTTCACTCCTCCATTTCACCCAGCAGTAGAGTCTCTGTCGCTGTCCGCCTCACCGTCACTCTTGTGCAGACTCACAAGCTGTTAGCTCCTCCGCCTCTCTCCCCATCATGCCTGGTGGGAGAGCCCCAAACCCGGTGACCCCAGCTGTGCACCTGCATCTGAGCAGTTGCCCGGGTCAAAGTTACACAGCCCTGAAGTTTAAGGCCTGACCACAGACCTCAGCCCTGCACTTGGCACAGCCCCGCAGCCCTGCTCGGCTCCCTCGGCAACTTTTCCTTCCCCTGCCTCAGTGGACAGTCTTGTTGCATAAGTTGTTATGTAAACAGAATCTTTTTTTTTTTTTTTAACTTTTTAAAATACTTATTTTTGAGAGAGACCGAATGTGAGCACGGGAGGGGCAGAGAAAGAGAGGAGGACACAGAATCTGAAGCAGGCTCCAAGCTGTCAGCACAGAGCCTGACGTGGGGCTCAAACCCACGTACTGTGAGATCATGACCTGAGCCGAAGTCAGATGCTCAACTGACAGCCACCCAGGCGCCCCAAACAGAATCTTCCCAAAGGGAACTTCTTTCTCCACCACCAGACCTGTAAGTTCTCCAGCTCAGGTGTTGTGACTTGTTGTGACTTTTCACAGCTCCCTCACTGGAGCTCTCCACTGTCTCCTGCTCCTTCAGTCTTCCCCACTCTGAGGGTCGTCCTGGCCCACAGATGTGCACACTTTCATGGCGGAGATCCCTTTCCCAGCGTCCCTGTTCCTCAGAAGCGCTGCACATGCTCTGCTTCCTCTGTTGCAGAAGTGCCAGAGCCCTGGCCCCACTTCTCTTCTTGTGCCCTCCCAGGATGGCTTCCAAACACCCCCTCGCCAGAGGCACTGCCCTTATCCCGACACCTGCGAACCCCAGGTCGGACAGTTCTCTGTCTTCCTCTCGCTTTATTTTTTTCTGCAGCCTTTGATCCAGTTGACTCCTCCTCTGTCCTCGCAGCCCTGGCCTCCGAGCTACCGCCTCCTCATGGCTGTCCTGCTCTCTCACTGGCCATTCCCAGTGACTCCCCTTGGCTGGCTAGTATACCTTGTCTTGCCCCAGGTTCTCAACCAGAAGCAATTTTGTTCCTCAGGGGGACATTAGGCAATGGTAGAGACACGAGACACGTTTGTGCTTCACATCCCAGGGCAGGGAGGGGGAATGGTGCTCCTGGCACCCAGTGGGTAGAGGCCAGGGATGCCGCTAAACTTCCCGCAGCACACAGGACAGCCTCACCCTAACAAATAATTACCTTGTTGTCTGTCATAATGCACCATGCACACTTGTCTTCCTTTTTTTTGAGAGAGAAAGTGATGCAAGTGAGCAAGGGGCAGACAGAGAAGCAGGGCTCACCCGAAATGGGGCTGTTTTTCACCTAAAGTGGGGCTCAAGCTCACCCAGAGTGGGGCTGGAGCTCAGGTGACACGGGACTTAAGCTCATGAACTGTGAGAACATAGCCTGAGCCGAAGTCAGATGCCTAATGACCGAGCCACCCAGGTGGCAGGCATAGTTGTCTTCTAAACACAGCTCAGATCATGCCACTCTTGCATGGCTTCCCAGTGCACTTAGGGGGAAAAGCCACACCTCTTACCACAGTCTGTCATCTTCTTCCTCATCTGGACCCAGCTCACCTCTTAAACTCATCCCAGATGGGTCCCTCACCCTGCCTTGCAGTCACCTTGCCCTTTCTCTTGTCTCTTGATTAAACATGGCCTTTCTCACCTCAGGGCCTCTGCAATGCCTTTTTTTGATGGACGGATGAATTCTAGTTTA
>PJEM01014625.1:0-34027 GCA_004023845.1 Helogale parvula | reverse complement strand
CCTTTGAGCCCCTCGTCTTTCCGCCCTGTTCCTTTACACATATGTTCTCTGACTTCTGTCGCCTCCATGCTGTGCTCCCCCCACCTGTGCCCCATGACTGCCTCGTGTTCATAGATGTGAGGAGCGTCAGAAATCTGCCCCGCCCCCACCCCTGGTCACCCCAAACAGCCTGCTTTTGTTCCAGTCAGGAGAACCTTTCTTCCTGATAAGCTTTCTGAACCAAATAGTTTATATGCAGAGGCCCAGAGCTACTGCAGAAGTGATTTTGTATCTAATTCCTTAAAATTACAAGTTCACTTCATCAGCGGGTCTTTTTTTTTTTTAATTTAAATTATAATCAGTTAACATACAGCACAATATGGGCATCAGGAGTAAATTCAGTAATTCATCACTTACAGACAACGTTCAGTACTCATCATAACAAGGTCCCTCCTTGGTGCCCATCCCCCCCCACACCCTATCAACCGTCAGTTTGTTCTCTATCATCAAGAGTCTCTCATGAATCATTTCCCTCTCTCCTCTTCCCCCCCCATGTTTCCCATATGATCATCTGTTTTATTTCTTAAATTCCACATTGAGTGAAATCATAATATTTGTCTTTCTCTGACTGACTTATATCACTTAGCATCAATACATTCTAGCTCCAGCGACATTGTTGCAAATGGCAGGATTTCATTCTTTCTGATGACTGAAAATGTTCTGTTGTACATATACTACATCTTCTTTATCCATCAGACACATCATGACGTTCAAATAATTGGCAGTTTTTCGAATCAGAGATTTCTTTCTTATAAGGAGGCACTGACATTTTTTCTGAAAATAAGTTTTAAAATAGATTTAATGCTGATGCATAGGAGCACATGTACCCCAGTGTTCATAGCAGCAATGTCAACAATAGCCAAATCATGGAAAGAGCCTAAATGTCCATCACCTGATGAGTGGATCAAGAAGATGTGGTATATATACACAATGGAGTACTACATGGCAATGAGACAGAATGACATATGGCCATTTGTAGGAAAGTGGATGGACCTTGAAGGTGTCATGCTAAGTGAAATAAGTCAGGCAGAGAAGGACAGAGACTGTATGTTTGCACTCATAGGTCTAACAGGAAAACAGGAGAAACCTAATGGAGGATGGGGGCGGGGGGCAGGAGAGAGTTGGGGAGAGAGAGGGATGCAAAATTTGAGAGACTATGGAATGCTGAGAATGAACTGAGGGTTGAAGGGAAAGGGGGAGGGGGAGGGGAGGTGGTGGTGATGGAGGAGGGCGCATGTGGGGAAGAGCACTGGGTGTTGTATGGAAACCAATTGACAATAAAATATTTTTAAAAAATAAAAATAAAAATAAAATAGATTTAAATGGGGGCGCCTGGGTGGCTCAGTCCGTTGAGTGTCCAGCTTCGGCTCAGGTCATGATCTCACAGTTCATGGGTTCAAGCCACACATCGGGCTCTGTGCTGACAGCTCAGAGCCTGGAGCCTGCTTCTGAGTGTGTACCTCCCTCTCTCTCTGACCCTCCCCTATTCATACTGTCTTTGTCTCTCAAAAATAAATTTAAAAAAAACATTAAAGTAGATTTAAATGGAAATGAACAATTTTCAAAGGGTAAGTTTCCTCACAATTTTGTATCTGTAAAATATAAAAAGTTGAGATGTATTAGAGACAAATTTCATTTCCTGTACTTCACTGTCTCAGCTGAAATAGAATAAGTATATTCAGCTGAGATAGAATAAATATGATACTAAATTTGACTCGTAAATATTTAGACCGAATCCAGCCTTGGCTGCCACTTAGGAGTTTGTGTGACTTTTCACAAACTGCCAGCCTGTTTTCTCAACTGTGAAATGGGCTCAGCACCACAGTCCCGCCAGCTGTGCTTGAGAGATTCTAGAAGGCAGCAGGGGCCAGAGCACTCTGCCCCCAGACAGAGTGCTGGGCTCACACGCTGGGCTCTTTCCTGGCTTACCTGGTGCCAGAAAGTAGGTGTGAGGTAAACGGTATTGGCGCCTTTCTTCTTCTTCTTCTTTTATTTACATGTATTGCTTTTATTTATTTGTTTTATGAATGTAATTTATTGTCACATTGGCTTTCACACAACGCCCAGGGCTCATCCCCACAAGTGCCGCCCTCCATGCCCACCACCCCGTCCCCCTCTCCCCCTCCCTCACCCACCCTCAGCTTGCTCTCTGTACTTAAGAGTCTCTGTCTGCGCCTCTCTAACTGGGTTGTTTCAGCCGCACGCCTTCCGTGGGTGTTGGCACCGTATTTAATTTGCCATTTAAACAGTAGTGTCCTAGAGTATGTGTGGGAGCCTTGCAGCTTGCAGAAAAGGAGCGACCCAAATCCGGGGATGAAGCAAAGGAAAGAGGGACATGATCTTCCTTCTGAAAGGGTTTTGTTTATGAAGCTCCTCGTGGCTTTCTTACTTTTTCCATGAAAAACTCTGTGTCCTTCTGTCTTCTGCCACTGGCCCCGGTTGTGGACCGGGCGTTGATGGGAACACAGTTTCCAAATTGGAAATTAATGAGGTGTTTCATCCAGAGAAGCCTTCCTCTCGTACCGTGGGCACCCTGCCCAGGGACCCCCCCCCCAGGTGGGTCTTGGCCTGCCTGCCGCCTGTGCCCACATGGCAGCGAGGGGCACCCTGGCTTCTCTGCTTCCTCCCCAGTGCTCTCCTAGCCAAAGAATTTCTAATCTGTATATCGGATATGCTTCCCACAGTCACTGGACTGTGTCCAGGCAGGGTAGGTTCTGCCTGCCAGAGGCCACTGTCCCCGGGCCACAGAGTTCCTGACAGTTCCTCAGAGCTGGCCTTCCAGCCCTGTGTAGATTCAGAAAGGAGGCTGGTGCACATTTCCTGGGATGCGGGCATGAAGGGGTGGGGGGCTCAAGTGAGGCGAGGGCGCTCCAGGAAACCTCTCGTCGGCCCCCAGTCTTAGCGCTGGTGGGGTTCGCGTGTGCTCTGAGATGGCTGCCTCTCACTGGTTGATAAGGAGCAAGCTGAGGAGCAGAGGTGCCCGTGGGGGAGGGGGCTCAAGCTGAGATGGTGCGGCCAGTGTGTGCGCTGTTCTCGAACGTCGGTGAGGGGTGGCAGACTTGTGGTTCTGCCATGCTGCCGATCACAAACTTAACGAACTCTTGAGGATGAAAAATGGCCTTTAGTCAGCGCTCAGCACTGTAATCAGAGGATTCTGAGGAAGACACAAAGCTTTCTTTAGAGCAAGGGCGTATGGGCTTGGGGTTGGCAGGGTGGAGCTTACTGCAAAGTTTTGTACATAAATATTTCAAAGGAGGGGACCTGGAGCTTTCATTAGAGTTTTTAAAGCACTTCTTGACCTACCAGTCTACATGAAAATGGACACCCGGTCAGGGCTTTGAGTCCCCCCCCCCCCAGCGTGTGGTGGTCACCCGTATGAGCACGCTAGGAAAAAGGGACCAGACCCCAGAAGGCCAGATGTCCTGTGGCTTGAATGCCTGAGGGAGTCTGTGAAACTACCTGTAAGGTGTGTGCAAGAGAGGTGTGGAAGGGAATGGAAGGGGACGTCTGCCCAGGCGTGCTGAAGACGGACTGTCAGGCAAAATGTTGACACACAGGAGGATCGACTGGGTTTGGAGTGAGACGGAGAAAAGGAAACAAGGTGAACCTCCAGGGGAAACCGTTGTGACCACAAGAATGAATAGGTCACGGCCCGGTCATTCCAGAGGAGGTTGGAGCAACTCCATTCGTGGGGAATTTTCAGGAAATGTGGATGTCATGGAAGGAGAAGCCCGGGCTGACCCTGAAAGGGGCTCTTCTGCAGACCTGCACACACTCCGTCCCCAGCAGACTGCTGGGCGACACCGAGACTGGCCCCGTCTCTTGCATTGGGCACACTCGAATGCCTCCTGAGAGCCCAATGCAGGACCTCCTGGCTGCAGCCAGAAAGTCATGAGCACAGTATTTGAATCACTTATATTTTTGGATAGGAGTGGTTCTCAGAATAATCCAGAAAGCATAGTTTGAGGATTTTTTTTTAAGAAAATCAAAGTCTGATATTACAAGTCCGAGATTCTATCATAAGGCTCTTTGCACTGAATCGAAGAAAAATGGGAGCGGCTGTCGTCATTCTCATCCTGTGCCTCTTGGCTGCCATTTTAAGAGTGTTTGATGCCCTAACCTTCCCTGGAAGGAAGAACAGAGGGGTCTCCCTCCCCTTCCGGGGTGGCAGCTGTGTTCCGCAGGCGCTTCGTGGCATGTACGGCTCCTGTGGGCATTCCCCTGGGAACGTCTCTAGTTGGCGTTTCTTCAGGAAGCGTCTCTCTGAGGTTGTGGACAGAATGGTTTGGCCCGTGAAGAGGAAGGGGGATGTTCGCAGGCCGGCTGAGAGCCCCGCTACTGATTGGCGCTCCCATGTCCCAAACCCCTCTGCCTCCCAGGACGTCTGGCCTCTCCCGGCTCATGAGTCCATTCCCCACAGTATTCATCTCAGAGCTTTTCTGCTTCCCTCATGCCCCTTGGCACCCCCCAACCCGTGCTCACCCTTTGCCTTATACCCCATGGATTGGGGCTAGCTGATGTGAATGCTGTCACTTCCCTGCTTCTTCCCCCCAAAACTTCCTCCCTCTTTCCTGCCTCCTCTCCAGGCCACTCTTCCTCTCTCACCAACAGGCCCAGGGTCCATTCCCCTTGTACGGCTTCTTCCCCTCCCCCCATAAACGCAGTCTGTCCTGCCGGCCCCCTGGGAGCGTCATCCACACTCATTGCGTTGCCTCCACTACCAGCCGTGCTCCTGCCCTTAACCCAGAGCCTCCCAAACTTCTTCACACCGTGACACACAGAGGAGACGCTGCCGCTCGGCCCTTGGGCCGTGTGCACCAGGCTGACGGATGGTGGGCTCCCGCTGCCCCGAGGGGAGGAGGAGCCACTATGGCCGCGTCTCCCGAGTCCATTCCTAGCGCAAGGCCTGAAATCTTTGTAGTCTGATTCCGCTCCCCACCCCACCCCATACCGTCCCCCCTAAAAAGCCTTCCTAAAGATCACCAGCAAGCAAATGTTAAGCCCAAACACTTTTTCTGTGTTTTCATCTCCCTTGACATGCAAGTGGCATTTGACACTCACTCGTGGTTAGCAGCTCAGACTCCGGCGGCGCTGCTGTGGCTTGGTTTCTGGCTGTGCCTTTTCCGGCGTGTGACCTCAGACAGGTTACTTAATGTGTCTGTGCCTCCGTGTCATTCTGCAAATGAGGACAGTAAAACCTACATCATGGGGTCTCCATGTGAGTTAAATGGCTTCTCTGCAGGAGGTGTCTTGTCTCACTGTAAGTGCCATATAAGTGTCTGTTGTGGCCTTCGAGCCCCCCTTTCCCAAAGCCCCTTTCTTCTAACGTTGGACCCTCCTGATTTTTGTCCTGTGTCTCTGAGCTCTCTTGTTTTTTGTTTTCATTCTCCACATTCTCTTCTTCCCCCTAATCTGTAGAAGGTAGTAGAGAGTGCAGCCTTGACTCTGACTGGCCCTTTCTTTCTTTCTTGGACCTTCCCGCCATCCTGCCAGCTCCCTGCCTGTAGATTAGTCACCCCCCGGCCCCAGACCCTCACCCTGACTGCCTGCTGCAGTCTGCCCGCGTCTGGATCTTCCCCCCTCCTCAGATTCAGGAGGCCCATAAATAATTTAACGTTTCTTTTATTTTGGTTTTAAAAGCAATAAATTGCTCATTATAGAAAACACAGGCAGATTTAAAGGGTAAAATACAGTAATCCCGGCGCAGCAAGCGCCCCCACCACACCTGGGTGTGTCTCTGGGCCCAATGGGTCTCAGCCCGGGGCCCGAGTCTCCCCACGGGGTGTTTGGCAATGTCCAGAGATACTGGTGGTTGTCAACTTTGGGTCGCAGGCAGGGCTACTGGCCCCTATCAGGCAGAGTCCAGGGATATCACCAGACCCTCTGCGGTGCACAGGACGGGCCCCCACAACAGGGAATCAGCCCACTCCGTAGCGCTGAGGTTGAGAACCCCGTTCTGGACTTTGGCTTTGCCTAAGATAGAATAAGTTGGAATTACGTTTCTCTTTCCCCCTCCACCCTGCCTCTCTACCTGTGTTCTCTTTCGGTGACCCCACCCCCTTTCTCCCTCACCCCACATCTGGTCCATTTCAAGCCCACGGATTCCCCATCTGTCACATCTTTGGGATCTACCCTGATCCTTTCTCCCTCTTCCGGTGTTGGTGTGATGACCACTCACCCAAGTAAGGAAAAGGCACTCCAGCAGCCCCCCCCCCCCTTGAGTCTCTTCCCACGTGGCCTGGTCGGTGCCACCTGGGTGCTTGCTGGCCTGTTGGCCTCCTGTGAAGGCCAGGCCTCCTCGTGCGAGCTCCCTGCGGGCAGCAGCTTCCATGCCATCCTGAGCACCGGGTCGGGGCTCGGCCAGTCTCTATAGACTGTGTTTGGATGAATGGTTGCGTTAAAGAGAAGCCTGAAATAAGTCCTCCTCATGGTGCGCTCACAATCTGTCTTCGCAGATCCTTGGGGAATGGTTTGGTCGGACCATCATTCGCTCCTGCACCAAACTGAGCTACGAGCACGCCCAGAGCATGATAGAAAGCCCGACTCAGAAAATCCCCGAGGAGGAGCTGCCCCCCATCAGCCCGGAGCACAGCAGTGAGGAGGTGCACCAGGCTGTCCTGAATCTCCACGGAATCGCAAAGGAGTTACGCAAACAGCGGTTTGCGGACGGCGCGCTGCGTTTGGATCAGGTCAGTCACTTCTCTTTTATTTTTATTTTTATTTTTATTTTGGTGCAACCAACAGATTTGACGTGTGCTTCAACCCAGCGTGCATGAGATTCAGCACGGCAGTCTTGGGACCATCCCGTCTTCTTTCCCCAGTCACAGCACTTACACGCTGTTCTCGGAGACAGTCAGGGACTAACTCTCGCCCACCCTCCAAACCCCACAGACGCACGAGGCCCACCGACATGAGCCCAGGCACGGGGGTCGTGTCTGCGTGGGGGTGGCCCTGTGACCCGCACTCCCCGCTGGTCCTTCCTGCTAATCCTGTATCCAGGACTCGAGCCTTACCTCAATTTCTCCCTCAAATCTCTCTGAATGGAGGTGAAAACAGGAAACACGAAGTTTAGAAGGTAGGTGACCAGTATAGGATCATGAGGCTTAGAAAAAAAGGTATCTCTTCTGATCTCTTGTCTTCCAAAAAGAGCTATATGTTAATAATTATGAATTCGTATTTGAAGAAACAGAAAGCTGAGGAGACCGGAGCGTCAACCGCTGGAGAAAATGGCGGCCGGAAACGGTACCGATTGGTCTTTGAGTGTCACAGCCGTCCTGGTGGCCCTCTGGGACATAGGCAGCTGTCACTCAAACTTGGTCACATCTCCAAGTCCATTTCTATGTGCAGCAACTCTTACGACTTAGGCACTCCTTCCTCATTAGATGTCAGTACATTATAGAGGAGCCTGCGTTCAGTGGACCGATTTATTTCTCTTGTTTGTGTTTCTTACTTTAACCTCCGAGGACTGCTCTCCTAGCCTGGCCCCCGTGTGCTCGGAAGGTCTCTGGCTGTATGAAAAGTGAGTCGAGCGGCAGGACTGACGATGGAGAGCACTGGCTAGAGCGCAGCGTCACGGAGACCTCTCTCCCCGAGTGCTCCAGCCTCGAGAGATCGCAGAGACCTTGGTTTAAAACTTTCTAATTGAAGACTTCATTTCATCCCACCCTTTGTGATAAATGTCACTAATGCTTCTCAGCGGGCATTGCAAAGAGTCGCCGCCCTGGGCCCAGGAATCAGTTCGCAGCATTTGGGGCAAGTGGATAGTCTGTTTTCCCCGTGCTGGAGGGATCTTCTGGAACTCTCGTGCCCCCGGCCTGGGCTCAGGCAGCCTGGGCAGACCTGTCTGCTCACAGATGCTGATGGGCCGACCGTAGTGAGGGAGGCTGCCGACACAGACAGCAAAGCTAGTAGAAGAGGGACCAGAGAGACAGGAGATGACAGGGTATCAGTGAAATCCTTGGTGGAGGTGTGAACACACCCCAGTTCTCACTCACCAGTGGCTGCCTGCTTATCAAATCCCCGGATGCTTTTCAGTTCTTCCTTCCTAGACTTCTGTTCGCCTCCCGTTCTCTGCTTCTCTTTGTACATCTCCGCTGATGTCCTGGGTCCCTTTGCGGGAGCCTCTTCCTCTCCTGTCCCCTATAGGTTTCACATTTCCTAGGATGGACCCCACCCTCTATTTCTCTCTAGCCACACCCCCTTCCCCAAATGAATGCTCTACTCTTATGATTGTAACTACTGCCTGGTTGCTGGTGATGCCAGAATCCGTCTCTCTAGCCCCGCCCTCCTTCCCAAGATCTAGACAGGCCTCTCCACCTGCCTTTTTGCACTTTTCACCTGGGTGCCCCGTGGGCACATCTGCCAGCGCTCATTTCTTTGGCAAGACACCGTGATCAGTGCCTATGCGTGCTGCGTGGCCTGGCTAAGGCTCCCTCCTCCTCTGCGCCCCCCATGGCCATCGTGTGTTTCAGGATCATTCCTATTTGCTCCCAACCCTGATTGTGCCAAGTGTGTGTGTTGTTGTAATTCTGCAGTCTAACTGAATCAAATAAGGTATACTGGTCAAATTAGAGCATTAAAAAAAAAAGCTTTTGTTTCTTTGAGAACTAAAATTGTTTGAAAAGATTCAATGAGGATGAATCTTTAAGAACTCTGCTATTTGGGTGTGACAACTCTGAAAGAATGGGGGGGAATCATAAAATTCAGGAAGAATTCTGTACTCGGATGACTTTACAAATGTCTAAGCTCTCCCTCTCTTTTAAAGAAACAAAAACTATAAATTATAGACAATGAATTATGAGTATAATTTATTCAGAAAAAAATGTAGAAATCCAATTAGCACCCTCTTTTAAAAAGCTTCGCGTTTAAAAAAAAAAATGAATGAGTGCACATTTCTATAAATTAAAACAAGGGGGTACTCTGGCTGGCTCAGTTGGTAGAAATGCAACTCTTGATCACAGAGTCATGAGTTCAAGCCCCCTATTGGGCATGGAGCCTACTTAAAAATATTTTAATTTTTAAAAAATTAAATTCAGTTCAAATAAATGTTTAGTTAGATAGATAGACAGACAGCTATCTTCTGTAGGATTCCCCTCTCTAGCCAGCTCCTAGAATAACTTACCAACTACTGCTTCAAGCACCTCCGATGAGACGACTCCTGTTACAACCTTTTAGAGATCCTCCTGCCCTAACGGAGTGTTACAACATGTGACTGGACTAAATACATGAAATACTCTCTAACTATGAAAATATAAAAGACCACTGTTAGGTGATCCCAGCTCACATTGGGATCCTCAGGGTATGGTAGTCACAGATTCCTGATTGGTCCTGACTGATCTGCTGGCATACCTTAGAATCAGAGTTTTATTGCTGAAAATCACCTTAGGTATCTCCATCTCCTGGGCCCTCACAATTTACAACTTAGAAAGCTGATGCCCCTCCCGAAGGTTAAGGGCAAGTTGCTTATATGCAAACTAAGTCTTTGTTCAGTTTTCCTCCACTTAAACCATGCTGACTTAAGAGAGACAAGCTTTCCTTCAAAGTAAGAAGGGGGAAAAAAGCCCTCAAAAGTCCTAATTAGGTTCCAGTTAATTAAGGTTTGAAAATAATGGATATACATCCTTGGAGCTGATGCCCTGGTTCCCCAGAAAACAAGTTGTGCGGACCACAGCTTTAGAAGGAGGAGCACATCCATCTCCCTCCGCAAGGGACACTGGCGAGGTCCTTTATACATCAGCGCAACGGCCCCATTCACAAGTCCCCACATTTGTTCCGCGGTGCCCACTGCCTGCATTTGCCCTCGCGAAAACCCATTTTTCCTCGGCGCTTTTGGCGTAGCCTGCTGTTTGGAGTTTCTCTCCAATGCTTTGTCCGCCTGGTTTCACCATGTCTGCAGTTTTGGTGGCAGTCCTAAAAAAAATATGCCCTTTTAAACGAGCCTCAATTAGGGAGGCTCTGTGAGAGGGGTCGCCCTCCGTGTCACACGGTATGCCCTTGAATGCAGAATAAATCTGCTAAGGCAGCAGTTTTGCCTTTCCAAGAAATCAGTTTGTCATGGTGACCTTCAGAATGTGGGGCGGAGGATTCGAGGGTAGTGCCTGTGTATCCAGTCAGGGACACGCTGTGATACCCGGAGTGGTGCAGGCCTCCTGGACCTGGGTGACTGCGGCCGACGGCGTGGGCCGGAGCTGCCTCACTGGCATCCAGATAGTCTGGGCTGGCTCCGGTCCCCGGGGAGCACCCGCTAAAGTCTTGTCTGCTTACCCAAGCGTGCTGTCAAATATTAGCAAGTTCAATACGTGCTCTGATGTGGAACAGATTGGCAAGCAGTGCCTTAGAGGTCAGATTACTAGCCTCCAGTGTCTCTTCTACCTGGAGCTCGAACCCGGTTCTAGAGAGGTGATAACTCAGTGAAGTGACATTCCTTTGTTTCACTGCCCGAAAAGCAAATGCAGGTGCCAAATGCATTCTTTGCGCTTTTTGGAGGAGTTGAATAGTATCCCTTCCAGGTGGCTTCTTCCCATCCCCATGCTTCCTGCTGTCAAGTTCATTCTAGACTTAAACATGGATTCTTGTTTTATCTGTGATCATGGAGGTCACTCCTCTGTTTCTTAAAAGGGGGCCCCAATGTTTTTATGTTTATCGTAAAAGTGACCATTATGGTTTGTAATCGTATGCACACCTTGAATTCTGAGGAAGGGGAGCTGTGAGGAGGCCTCCCTCCTTGCTCTGCTGTTTGCTCCGTGACTCAGGCCTGTCCTCCAGGCCTCGAGAGTATACAGAGCTGTGGCCTCCTGTTGTGCCGACACAAAGCCTGTCCCCCGGCAGCCTCCCCTCCAGAGAGGCAGGTGACTCTGCCCGTGATGTGACAAGGCTTCAGGCTCCTGTCCGAGTCTGGGCCTTCGCATCCGCCTTAAAGAAAGGATAGCAAGGGAGGAGGGCGGAGTAGTAAACAGAGCCGTCGAATAAATACATCTCCGGGAATATTGAGTATTTTCAGGAAACTGCACCTACGGCTTTCTGGGGCTTTCTCTCCAGCCCGACATCCCTCAGGCAGGACGTAGCACTTCAGAGAGAGCCCACTCTGGGCCGACTTCTTTGAGAAACCAGCACAATGGCCTTCGAGAAGCTGGGCCACTTCTGGGGCCCCCCAGCAGGTGCACAGGGATGTGAATGGCTCTTAGTGAGCTGTTGACTTTCTGAATTTAGAGAAAGTTGTGGTGCAGAAGAGTTTATATTTCCGTCTTAGGCGATGCCTCCAGACCAAAGGAGCCTTTACTAAATTCTCGGCTATGTCTCCTGTGACCCCCTCCTGGCATGATTTTGAAGCCCAAACATCAGGCAGTTTCTTTGAGTGGACTCGATTATAAAGATAAACTTGTTAGTGAAATACGTTTTTGGATACCGCGGGTCCCATGCTGCCGTGCGTGCTAACCTGGATGTCTTGGCCCAGCCCAGCCATTAAGTTGGGGTCAGCAGACTTCCCATAAAGGGCCAAATAGTCACTATTTTAGGCTTTGTGGACTGTTGGCAGAGCCACAGACAAAACACGTGAGTGGGGCTGTGTGCCCATAAAATCCGAAGGACACTGGAATTTGAATGACACGTAATTTTCATGTCACAAAATAGCATTCTTCCTTTGCTTATTTTCCAATCGCTTAAAAATGTAAAACCCCTTTTTAGCTCCCGAGCCACACGAGAGCAGGCGGAAGGCTAGGTTGGGCCCACGGTCCGTAGCTCGCTGACCCCCTGCTTACATGAAACTCAGCTCTGCCCCCCAGACAGCTCCTCCTGGCCTCACAGGGAGTCTGGGCGAGGTCATGGAGAACGGCTGTGCTAAGTTAGCTCTCGGGGTGGTTTCATGCAATTAAGGAAAGTATTCCTTTGTTCAGTACCCCGTTTAGCAGGTCCAATTGGAGGGCAGCAGTGGAGGAATGAATCCGTTTAGCACCAGTTCCCTTACCCCAGTTACAGTCAGGTAGCTTTAATTAGCCAGAAGCGAAAAGAACAGTGGCTCTCATTTCCCACCTCTGCGAGCTTGCCACCTCTTCGCAGCGGGGGCTCGTCCCCAGCCCACCTGCCGCCATGCCATCTCCTCCGTCTCGCAGGGCGACGCCGCTCGGGGCAAAACACGGCTCTCAGGACACCGTGTGGCCTGTCCGCCCCCACCCCACCTCTGTTGCCGTATGCAGCCATATGCTTTGTTGCATCATATGTTTACAGTTACAGAGAGGATGTCTCTGTTCCTCCTCTCCGATACAGTTGTTTGCAAGAAATGAGCCTTCCAGCCCTCTATCATTTGATTTTTGGACAGTGTGATATTTGGTGCAAGGTAAAAAGGACGGGCTGTTCATCGTCTCTGGCTCTTCCTTGGTCTTATTATTTACATCGTCACTGAAACAGGAAGGTAAGCTGTTGATCAGATGGTCAGACATGTTTGTAGACTTGGTCTCTGTCGTCTTAGTCACAGAGTTTTGCGTTGGGCATGTCTTCCAAAAGCCTTTCTTGTGTACGTGCTGGTTGCTGGAGATGGAAGAATTAGGCTCCGTCGAGGTCCTTAAGCTTACAGGGAGCCGAAGGAGCCAGGAGACCACCCAGGAGCCAGCAGACCACCCAGAACGTCGAGAGTATGGCGAGACTGTGTGGAGCAAACCAGCACAGTCTCAGGGGATCAGGGAAGATTTCCCAGCGGGGACAGTGTGTTCTCTGGAACTTTCAAAAGTTTAAGGGGCTAGCCAGGCCCCGAAGGCAAGGGAAGGCAGTTCAGCAAACTGTTGGTGCAGGCATGGGAGGGCCAATGGCACTTTGTTCCAGATTATATGGCGGTGATGCAGACATAGTGGCTAGGAACGGAGGCAGAGGCTAGGCCTTGAAGACCGCAGGCGTGAGCTGGGGGTTGGGGGGGCATGGAAGATATTAACCACGGAAGTGACGTGATCAGGACTGTGTTTTGGAAAGAGCTGATGGCTGCGGTGTGGGGACTAGACTGAAAAAGAACAAAGCAGAGGAGGCTTATAATCCACCAGAGAAACGACAGGGGCCTGACCTGAGAGAGAGACCACGGGGCAAGAGAAAAATCACAGATCCAAGAGAGGAAGGAACATCGACGTGCCTTGACAAACGGACGGCCTTGATGAGGCGTGAGGGAGAACGGAGGCATCAGGGTTCTGGTTTGGGCGCATAGGGTGTACGGCATGACGGACTGGCCAGGACGCACCTGGATGGGAGGGTTGAGAAGAAAGATAATCACTTCTGTTTCGGGTCTGTCGAGTTTGAGGGGCCCCCTGGAGAGAGACCGGTAGAAATGTGAAGCGATGGAGAAGGGGTTCAGAGGTCAGCCGGGAAGGGTGGCCTGGAGGTGACCATCTGGTAGCCAGGAGCGTCTGAATGGTCGCTGAGCTCTATGGGAATGAGCTGTAGTGCGGAGGACTCCGGACCGCGCGGCCGTGTGACGCTAGAAAGGCGGGAGGATGAGAAACGCTTGCTTGTGCCCCAGTTCTTAGGTGGTCTTCTCCGATCCCTTCTATTCCCTGAGAAGGAGGCTTTATAGCAGATTATGAAAGCATAAGTAAGTTCCCTTTATCTATAAAAAAGTACTTAAGTATATTCTAATGTTATAAAATTTAGATAATATAACGGTGTGAAGGAATCAAAACTACCTATAACTCTAGCACCCAGAAAGAGCCCCTGCTAATATTTTGTCATATTATAGTTCCTCATGAACATCCTCTTTAACACTGCATGGCGAGAGGGAGGAGCTGTTAGCATAACATACATATAATTTTTATATGAAGCTTTTCAATATTATAGGATGAGTTTTTCTCACATCATTCAAAATTCTCCTAAACCATTTTAATGCCTGTGTAATACTTCATCATATTAAACGCTCTGGAACACTCAACCATGCTCTAATTGTGGATATTTAGATCACAGTTTTGTTATACAAGAAATAATAATGTCAGAGCCACCTTGTGTTCCTAAGTCTTTGCTCTGATCCCTGATTCTTTCCTTGGGACAGTCCTAGAAGTGTGCCAATAGCGTCACAGGTACAGGCCTGTTTAAGAGTCTTCAGGGGCGCCTGGGTGGCTCATTCAGTTAAGCATGGATTTTGGCTCAGGTCATGATCTCACACCATTCATGAGATCGAGTCCCACATGGGGCTCTGCACTGGCAGTGTGGAGCCTGCTTGTGATTCTCTCTCTCCATCTCTCTCTCTCTCTCTCTCTCTCTCTCTCTCTCTCTCCCCCCCCTCCCCTGCTTACTCTCACTCACGCTCTCTCTCTCTCAAAAGAAATAAACTTAAAAACATAAATAAATAAAGAATCTTCAAACATTGCCACATTCCCTTCCAGAAAGGCTGTACCAACTTCTCCTTCCAGTAGCCTATGAATACTGACGCCTGTTGTGGGCCGTCAGGAGTTCTCTGTCTACACGGGGTGTGTGTCTGTCGGTCTCTACCTCTTTCCCTCTCTCTCAAAGTTGTGTCTGGGTCTCCTGAAATGTCCCAGTGGCTGTGATCTTGGGTTATTCCTTCATCTTTCCTATTTTGTTTATTTTATTTTCATGAGGTCTTGCCTATGTAGACTTTTCCTACTTGCATTAGCCATTATAAAATACTCCTAAGATGTAAAATGACTGAAAGAGGTGGTTGAAAGCATCTTGTTAACCCCTTGCTGAAGCCAAGATGGGGAGCAACCTCCCACCCCAAACTGAGGTCCTCCTTTCCTCTCATTAGAATCAGGAAAGAAACCCATCCTTTCTGAAATGGTTCGGAGAATCATGGTTGCATTTTTAGATCCTCAGAGAATATTTGTAACTTCACTAGCTTTTTTTGTGGCTGGTTGGCCTGACGTGAATAATGATGAGGAAATCCAACTGAATTAAGATTATAGAGCACAGAGTGGCTCTGTGTGATCTTTGTCACCATAAGAATTGCTGCACTTCTCTCGACTCTTGGTTTCGGCTCAGGTTGTGATCTTGAGGTTTATGGGTTCAAGCCCTACATAGGGCTCTGTGCTGACAGCTCGGAGCCTCCTTGGGATTCTCTCTCTCTCCTCTCTCTCTGCCCCTCCCCCACTCACATGCTCTGTCTGTCTCTCTCTCTCTCTCTCTCTCTCTCAAAATAAATAAGTAAACTTAAAAAATTTGCTTCGCTTCTCTTTAGGGTAGTGATAAACAGGAAGGTTTTCTACCAGAAGTTGAGGCTTTGGTTTAAATGTAGACGGATGCACATTATTTCAGCCATGGAGACAGTTCTAGAATTAGCAAGGCTTAAAGAACATCAGCCTGTGAGTCTTTCCCCTGTTTTCCCCAGTGATCACTTTCATACTAAATATATTAGTGAAATTTTCATTTAAATGTATCCAGCTCATTTACAACGCATCTGTAGCTAAGAATCTGCGCTCCTTGGAGCGAGCCAGCCCCCGGGCCTCCAGCACGGCCTCTGTGAAGGAGAGGGGAGCAGTGGGTGAACGGGCTGCAGCCTCAGGCCTCGGAGGGACCCGGGAGCACAGGGAATCCTGGTCATTCCAGAGAAAGAGAGAGGGATCGGATGGCACTCTGATTTCATACGGAATCACGGACGGCAGTCCATGCTCATGCATCCCAACACATGAACAAGAGACAGACCTGAAAACTTGACCTAGTTGTATGGAAGTAACACTAATTACAGCCACTGTGGGAGCGGAGCACGGTCTGCGGCTTCTTCACATGTGCGTGAAAACAAACACGTATCATTAAGTGTCAGAGTGACCGTGCCCAGCAGTTGTTATTAAAACCCCAAACTCTCCATGTGTTCATCCTTCCTTTAGGGCATGTCTCATAGTCATTTACTCATAATTTGCAAAAATTAGAAGGAAATGGGGGTAGTATTATTCTGGAAGTTATTAAAAATACAGACTCAGACATGATCTCGGACCCTCACCGGACAGATATTTCTTAAGCTCCTGTTGTGTCCCAAGTACGGCTCACAGCTCTGTCAAGGAGCCTAGAGAGTGGAAGACGGACTTTCCACCTTCGGGTTGCAAAGTGAACTTGAGAACTCTGTGTACTTCCACGAAACCCCAGTAAGATAAAAGCAGGGCATAGTCCGCTGTCCCGGGGCTGAAGGACATTATTAGGACGGGGGTTATTAGGGAGGGTGGGATTCGTACAAGAAGGCTAGCTTGGGAAGGGGAGCCCTGACCCGCACGGCGATGCCAGGGAAGGGCAGAGCTGGTGAGGGAGAGCTGAAAGGCGAGGGATGCCCACGCCGTTGAGACTTCATGGGATATATCCCATCGCGCCGCTCTCTCCTCTGCATTCTGGACCTGCTGAGAAATGGACACACAAGTCAGACTGAGATCGGGATCATCCACTACTGATAAAGTTTGGATTAGAGAAGGCAGCTTGAGCGGGTTCAGGCATTTCAAACAACCCGGAAGCTAATGTTATAAAAAGAAACTCTAGGGACGCCTGGGTGACTCAGTCCGCTAAGTGCCCAACGTCAGCTCAGGTCATGATCTCACAGTCTATGGGTTCGAGCCGCGCGTAGGGCTCTGTGCTGACAGCTCAAAGCCTGGAGCCTGCTTCAGATTCTGTGTCTCCCTCTCTTTCTGCTCCTCCCCCACTCGCTCTCTGCCTCTCTCTCAAAATAGAATAAAGACATAAAAAATTAAAAAAAAAAAAAAAAGAAAAGAAACTCTAGTTGGAGTGATCAGAGGGAGCAGAAGGTAGCCAGAGACAGAACTGTGCCCCCGACCAGAGTGGGTGCCCCAGGGATGGTCCTAGTGTGACCCTCACTCTTCCGTGCCCTCCAGTGCCCCTCGGAGGTTCCGGACAGTGGCCACCGTGAGGGCCAACAGCTATGTTTCTGCTCTAGGTCAGAATGGCCAGAACAGACCCTCAGCAGAACTCTGACGACTGTGTTTGATATAACTTTACAAAGTGAACTTGGCTCTTACCCCACTTCTAAAAGCTTTTTCACTTGCCTGCTGCTCCTTTGTGCTTGCCTCTATCCAGGCTCGTTTCTTAAAGAAGCGAAGAGCACACCGAGCGCCCCTAAAACCTGTCCATTTCCGGGACCCTGAAGATGGAGCCTCCAGCCCCGCTGCTTTGGCCGGCCCATCCTCCCCGCCCACTTAGGGCTCCCCCAGAACCTCCTTCACAACTGCCACCTGTCTGGATCACATTGTCACACCGCTTTGTCCTTTTCCATTTTCTTCCCTGTCTCCTTCTCTGAGGCAGTGACTTCCTTAAGGGGAAGGACGGCGCCTCATTCCTCTTGGGACCCCCCCCCCCCTGCACAGTGCTTGTGTGTAACCAGGTGTTTCAAGGTCTCGAAGCATCTCTGTACTTACTGGTCTTTTTAAAAGACGATAGTGGTTGTGATCTTGGAGAGGGACTGTAGCTCTAGAAGAAAGGTGTGCTTATGTAAGAGAATTAAATGCACATTATAAATCTGAGAGGTTTCCTCCCCTTTGGCATAAAAGGGTTGGGTGTTTGATCCCTTGCCAAGGCACCCAGGATTTAGAGCAGGGTGTAATGAGGACTTTCTCAGGGTGGAGCTGCCTGGACAGGTGAGAAGAGGCAGGAAGCTTCAGCGCCCCAGGGGGCTGGCAGTGCTCCCGAGGCACCCTGAGCCCTTCCGTGTTCACCTCTGTGTCCCCAGACCAAGCTGTGCCCCTCAAGGAGCCTGGCGGAAGGGGCCCTCCAGGAGAAGGCAGGGACCTCCAGTGTGCCACCCTGGGAACAGAGATGTCCAGGTCGTCAGAGGCCCGGCTTGCCAGCACGGAAAGGTGGGCAGGGCACCAGGACCTTCACCTGCCTTCCACAGGCTTCCGCCTGGAGCAAGCTCACCTCAGCCGCTGTCCCCTGCCTGCATGGCAAGATGGGAATGGTTTGTATACCATCCCCCCCCCGCCCCCCAGTCTGTGCTTCCCCTCTGCATTCCGATCAGAGCCCGGGTTTGCTCTTCATGGGAATGGTTTCCCTAGGAAAGAGCTTTGTTAGTTGCTGCTAGGCTGTCAGAGAGGAGTAGGTCCCTCACGTCACAGTGGGAACTGAGTGTTCCCAGATAACTCAGACTCAAGCCCCTTGCATTGCCGGGGGCAGAGAAGGGAGGCAAAGGGCTCTCACGCTGACAAGATAATATATAAGAAGCGTCTGGGGGTCAAGCAGGGGAGCGGCCGGCGCCCTTCGTTCCTCTCCAGGATGCAGGCCTTTCAGCTTCCAGGCCTCTCTGTCTTCTGGGTGATTGTGCTTGTAATTAGGAAGTGCTCGGACCCTTTCTTCCCCGTTCCCAGGGCATTCTGCACGTCCTCACCCGGCCCCTGTGTCACGCCCCACGTCACTCGAACGTGAGCCAAACAGCCACGTAAGAGATGTGGAAGCCTCTGACGTTAGTAAAGCCTGTGCTGGGGAGAGGGAAGCCTTGCAGCTGATCCTTGGATTTTACCGTGACCGCGGCCCAGGGCCGGCCCCATCGATTTTGGCTTCCATGGTTCAGGGAGCCGGGAGCTCTGCTCCTACCCGCTGCCTGTCCTGAACCCCGCTGCCAGATTGAGCTCCCCCAACACTGCCTCCACCTGCCACTCAAGGACCTGCCGTCTTCTGAAGCCAATTTCAGGGACCAGTAACGTTTCCATAAATATTCTAGGACAAGATAGAAGATTGCCAGGTTTTAATTTTGCCAAAAGAGGACATTGTCTTAAAAAGCTAGATACCATCTGGGGCGCCTGGGCGGCTCAACTGGTTAAGCAGCCCAGCTCTTGATTTCAGCTCAGGTTATGATCTCACGGTTCGTGAGTTCGAGCCCCACCCTGGGCTCTGTGCTTCCTGTGGGGGACCTGCCTCAGGTCCTCTGTTCTCCTCTTTCTGACCCTCTCCCACTCGCTCTCGCTCTCTCTCAAAAATAAATAAATGTTAAAAAAAATTTTTTTTAAATAAGCTAGTTACCATCTATTGTGGTTTTATAAATGACAACATTGTAGCACCAAAACGGAGGAAAGGCATACTGTACAGGAGGAAGCCGTCCCCCACATGGACTTGGCTGAGCTTTGTGGAAAACTCTTGCCTTTCGTTCATCACAGACCCGCCTTGGAGAACGACTGGATTGCTCCAGCAGCCCCAAGGCCCTCACGGCCTGTGTTTGAGGTTCCCTGCGTCCCACCAGCCCGTCCTCCTGACTCAGCCTCCCTGCTCGCACAGCCCGGGCCTCGCCTGCCGCCCCCAGCCCCACACACCCCCCTTCCCCCAGAAGCCTCTCCAAGTGGGCTGCCTCCTCCCCCCACTCCCTTCTCGAGGCACCTGATGCAGTACTTCCGGGGTTTTCTTTCCTTGCGTGTGTTGTCGTTTTACTTCTTCACCGTGTAGAAGCAGACACAGGGCTGCAAATTCTCGCCCGTCCATCTGCGGCCTGGGCACGGAACAGGCGTGCTGAAAGCAGACCAGAGCACTCTCAAGGTCACCCGAGGTCACCTTCAAGTCTAGAACTTGAAGATAGGTATTCCTCAAGAAGTTCCCACATTTTTAAGGAATAGTATTAATATAACACAGTTTGTTTTGTGACATTTCTTCCATTCCCATCTTAAATGGTATGTGGCAGATATTTTTATTTTCTTTTTTTTTTTTTTTTGAGAGAGTGTGTGTGTTTGCACGCACCAGCACAAGCCGGGGAGGAGCAGAGGGAGAGAGAGAATCCCAGGCAGGCTCCGCGCTCAGCACAGAGCCCAGCGCAGGGCTCGATCTCACAACTGAGAGCATGACCTGAGCTGAAATCAAGTCAGACACTTAACCAACTGAGCCACCCAGGTGCCCCGACATTTTTAAACTAAAGAGAATTTAAGAGCTTTAGAGGTATTTTGTACCTTTATGTCTTTTGACTTATCTTTTTAATTTCCCACACACTTTTTTCCATATCTACCAGTACTATGGTAGGTATTGGGAACAGAGAAGAAAGCCTAACTTTCCGTGTCCCAGCCCTCAGAGCAGCTGGCCGTCTCGTGGAGAAACTAGAACAGGGAGGTAGAGAAAAAGCCCGGATGACAGGCCATGCTGGGTTTGTGTGGGGATGGCCGCGTGGATGTTTTATATGAGAACATTAGTTATGGTTTGAAGGAGCCAATTTAGAAGTCGATTCGAAACAAGGTCAATCTGTTTCAGAAAGTTTTCACCTGTACAAAATAGAAATTAGCAACTTGCTATAAGAAAAACGCTGGAAATGCTGAAAATAAACTAGAACTGCCCCTTGAATTGTGACCCCTGGGATAAAGGAAATCTGCCAGAGTGGAAGGAAATGAGTGCAGACCCGAAGGGCGACACCCAGGGAGGGCATCCAGCAGGTTCTGATCTGCTTGTCAGCATTAAACTGGCACGCTCCTAAACAAGAAGGTTTGCTGATGAGTAACAGTCTGCAGGGTTTGCAGGACATTTGAACAGGGAGCCCTTCGGAGCCGGAGACTGCAGGCTTGGCCATGGGGCAGCTTGAAACTGATTTGCTACAATCAGTTTCCATCAGTAAATAACAGGGAGCTGTCCCCTCCCGCTCCCCTGCCCCTGTCCCCAGCCGAGGACCCGCACCAAGCCCGAAGTCGTGCCTGCCTCCCCAGGGCAGGGGGCTTCAGGGACACTTCTGAGCTCAGGGCTGCTGAGCTTCTCCGTTCCCTCCGCCTGCCCGGCCGTCCAGCCTCCTGGCCTGGATTCCTGACTTTTTGCTGCCGAAAATTCCGGGTCCCTGCGGAGATCGGGCCTGTTTGCCCAGACGCCTGGCTCTGAACTCCTTCTTGGTGCACACACTGCTGTAGACTGCCCCCGGCCCAGGTTCCACTGAGGAGGTACAGAACGGACCCTGTACCAGACCGCCTGGGTTCTGACCCTGAGTCTTGCACTTAGCTGCATGACTTTGTTTTCTGTACCTCAGTTTCCTAAGATAGTAATGAGTAAAATGAGATAGCACATCCCTGAGATCATCATAAAATGGAGACAGTGTGGGGCACCTAGCTGGCTCAGTTGGTAGAGCATGTTAAGCTTGGTCTCAGAGTTGTAAGATCAAGTCCCACTCTGAGGGTAGAGATTACTTAAAAAAAAAAAAAAAAGCACGAAGATAATGTTCCTGAGACAACAGTAGATAAAATGGAGATAATAACAGTACCTGTGCCATCGGGGTATCGCTCGGTTAGTGACTTGTACCCAGAAAACGCTTAGAACAGCACCTGAGGCGCGACTCCAAAAGGCTGTTGGCCGTGTGGCCAGGTGCTGAGAAAGACCCAATTCTGTCCTCAGAGAGGAGCCACCGCTAGCAGGGCGGCAGGGGGGCGGCGGGACCGCAGCAGGAGTGGCCTTGCGCTCAGGAATCGGTACTGGGCTGCTGAGCAGGGGACAGAGCCAGGGTTCCCGAGCCAGGAAGGAAGGCCGTGGAGTGCCCGTCATACTCCAGGTCGCTCATAAAAGAGATGCAGAACATTCCACAGGTTATGTGGCCTCCGTGACGTTGTTACAGGTCGGCTGCTTTTGGTTTTTGCTGTTGTAAATAACACTGCAGTTAATATTCTGCATAAAACCCAAAGACCGTTTTGGGTTATTTCTTTAGGAATACTTTCTTAGAATGACTGGATTGAAAGGAATTAACTTTTTTCTAGGATACTTTTCGGGATTAACTTTTATTTTATTATAAAAGTAATACATGTTTGTCTTACTGAAATTTAGAAATGAACGAATAAAGCAGCAGGGGCATCAGTCACCCCCCACCTGGTAATAACCTTCTTCTACGTATCCTTCTGAAGGCTTTTGATACAAACTGGCAGATAACTTTCCAGAAAGGTTAAACTGATTTAGGCCTTTGCCAGCAGGGAACAATAGCGCCTTGTCAACTGCCTCTCACCAAGCTGAGCGTTTGTGGGTTTCATTTAATCTTCGTGAATATGATCAGCTGAAAATGGTGTTTTATTATTGTTTTGACTTGCGTTTGTTTTACCGCTTTGTGGACTTGATCAGCGCCCGGGTCCTCTCTGCCATGTCCATGGAGGGGCAGACTTTATATACGACCCCTGGGACCTCCCACACCTTCAGCACTAGACCCACCAGCCCCATTCTGAGACAGAATTACATTCTTTTCCCTAGTCAGGTACTGGACATACAGTAAAGTTCCCTCTTGTTTTAGTTGTCACCCCGGAAGGTGTCTGCTTCCCCCTTTGCAGTCACACCCTCTCCCCTACCCCCAGCCCCCAGTAGCCCCCGATCTGTTTTCTGTCCCTGTTGTTCTGCCTTTTCCAGAATGTTCTACAGATGGAATCGTACAGTTGGTAGCTTTTGGAGTCTAGCTTCTCTCACTTAGCATCATGCGTGTGAGGTTCACCCCCGTGGTTCTGCGTGCCCGCGGCCATTCGCTGCAGTTACAGAGCAGTATTGCGCGATGTTTCCGGCGGCTCATTGTTTGTTTTGTCCAGTCCCCTGTTGAAGGGTGTTTGGGTTGTTTCCGGGTTGGGGCAGCTGCAGAATGATGATGCCACAAACACCGACAGGCTTTAGTGTGATGGTTACGTTCTCATCTCACCGTGAATACCTAGAAGGGAGGATTGCTAGGTCATGTGGCAAGTGTGCGTTTAACTTTATAAAATTAAAAAAAGAAAACCTGCCAAACTGTTTTCCAGAGGAGCTACACCACTCACCACCGAGGCCTGAGAGCCCGAGTTTCTTTACACCCTTACCGGCACTGAATAGTGCCAGTTTTTGTTTATTTTTGGTTTGTTTTTAGCCATGTTAATATGTAGTAGTAATTCATGGAAGGTTTTCATTTGCATTTCCCTCCTAAGTAATGATGTTAACCATTTTTTTCATGGGCATATCTGCTGTTTGCATGTCTTTTCTGGGGAAGTGCCTGTTCACCTCTTTCACCCATTTTTTTTAATTGGGTTATTTGGATTTTTATTACCCAGTTTTGAGAGTTCTATTTTGGACATAAATCCCTCTATCAGGTATATGATTTGAAGATGTCTTATCTAGGTCTTTGACTTGTCTTTGCATTCTGTTATTTCTTCACGCTCTCTGTCCTGTCTTTTCCTACTCTTTCAAAGAGCAGAAGTTGTAAATTTTGATCAAGTCCAATGTATCAGATTTTTCTTTTACAGATTTTGCTTTTGGTGTGCTATCTGAGAAATATTTGACTAACCCAAGGTTATAAAGATTTTTTCTTGTTTCTTCTGGAAATTATGTAAGTTTTAGGATGTACATTTAGGTTCTCCCTTCTTTTTGAAACACTTATTTCCTGGACCCAGAAGGTTGAAAAC
Source organism: Helogale parvula (assembly GCA_004023845.1). Taxonomy (NCBI): domain Eukaryota; kingdom Metazoa; phylum Chordata; class Mammalia; order Carnivora; family Herpestidae; genus Helogale; species Helogale parvula. The sequence goes on along the minus strand of PJEM01014625.1, from coordinate 10,727 downwards.
AGTTCCTGTCATTGAGCACATGCGGGATGGGGTCGTCCTGAGAGCCTTCCAGGCGTGGTGCCCCCCACAAACCACTTGGGAAGGAGGTGTGGGCGTCAAGGAGCTCCCTCACGAATGGCTTTTAAACCGAGAGGAGCCTTCTCTGGTTTAAGGTTTGACATAAAAGTGAAGGTTGCATCTTTTTAAAGGAGGGTAGATGATAGGAGAAAAACCTCTAAACTTTCTAGATAAATCCCTCTGACTTCCACCCAGAGCCGGGATGGCAAATGGTGCCAAGCGCAGGGCTTTGTCGATTACATGTGAACACCCATGTCAGTGAGTCACCCAATCATGCTTTAATCTCATAACCAAGAGGCTTTTAAAAATTATAGTCAACCAGGCAGCTTGCTGGTTGGGCCTGCCATTGGAATTGGGTTTCCTTAGAACAGCTGGAGTGTAATTTAGTGGGAAGAAAGCCTAATGTGGGTGAGAGGCCAAGGACTGCTTGCTTGGGAAGGATGTGCAGCTAACGTTTGATAGAAATCTGTGAAATGACCCGCCTCGGCCAAGCTAAGGAGAGGCCTGCCATGGTTCATCCGTGGGAAAATACGCTGCAGCAAAAGTGTTCAGAAAACAATGTTGATTAGCAGCTTTGTATCAGTCACCGCGAGATAGGTAAGGGCTGGCCCCGTCTCTAAGAAATGCATGGTTCAGAGCGTGCTTCGCACTGGGTCATAGAACCTGGGTGGAGATTCCTATTCTAGTCAAGGAGAGCAGCTGAGAGTCTGTGCAGGGGTCTGGTATGTTCTGGGAGGTGTGGGCCGTTGGCGCCGCTGGTCCTGGGAAGGGCTCACAGAGGCAGTGGGCGGTACTATTGAAGATGTAACCAGGGCCAAGGTCGGAGGACCTTTCTTCCTCTGCCCTGAAACATGAGGAAATACCCATGAATTCATCATGGTGTCACTGAAGCATTTCACATACGGGAGTGATGGGACGGGATTTTGTTTAGAAAGCTCTTTCTGGCAGCTCTGTAGAGGACGAATCGGAAGGTGTCGAGGCGGACAGCAGTGAAGCCAGTTAGAGGACTGCAGCAGGACTCCACGTGAGGCCCGCTGGGGCCCTAACCGGAGGGCGCTCCGCTGACAGATGAGAAGGATACCGAGGGGGCGGAGTCAGACCCAGAAAAGGGAGAGGGTACATGGAGATCTGCCCGGGTTTCTGCCTTTGAAGCCAGGTGGTTGTGAGGCCTCCCAGGAGAGCCCCCACCCCCCGACTGGAAGGAAAAGCAGACACAAGTTGGGGACACCCTCCCCCCCGAGCTTGAGGGGCTTTGGACCATCTTGTTAAAGGCACCCGCAAAGCAGCCAGCCAAGCAACCCTGGTGTGCCTTTACTTCCCCCGCCCCCCGACACGTTCCTCCTCTCCAGGTAAGGAAGTGATCGCGGAGGCACCAGAAGCACGTGCGCCTTCCAGAGCACAGTGGGCAAGACCAGAAGCACAGAAGTCTGGCGAGCGAGGCTAGGCGAGCACACACGGGCCTTGGGGGGGCGGCCCGCGGCCCCCCACTCCCGCTGCTGACCCCCACCCAGAGCCTAGACGCCACACCGGGGCTTCCCCGCGGCTGGGAGCTGGAAGAAAGCAACCCTCATTAGCTCTTGCCTCCCTGCCCTCCCTCCTTACCTCTTCTCTTCCCAGCTGAGCCCTTCTCATTTGTTTAAAAAAAAAAAAAAGTGAATTCACTCGCAGTCCCTTTGAAACCCAACATGTCAGTGATAGATGAGGCAGTATTCTTTAACTTCAAAGGAGAAGAAGTGAGTGAGCGAATGCAGGCCAGGGGAGTTGAAAAGTCCAAGGGAACAGGAGACACATGGGGCGACCCCCCCATCAGGAGGGGCGCCCTGGATCCCACCCCTGCTGGTGCCGTGCAGAGGCACAGACAATGCCACTTTCAGTAAATCATGAAGGATCCTGAATGCCCGTTTTTGTCCAGTTTCAATGGGCCTCGGGCATATTGCTTAACATATAGCCGGCCGTTTGTGCTGGGTTCCCAGCTCCTCAAAGGCTCAAAGTCGAGAGGGCTCTTTCCACTATATAATGGGGTCTTTGCATATGTGATTTTGGGGGAGATTTTTTTTCAGATTTCCACAGCTAGTCAAAGTGAGGGTGACCTGTGGGTAGTGTGGGCCGTTGACCCCCAGCACACATCCAGCCTTTGAGTGATGCTGAGCTTTGTGGGGTATCCATGCAGCACCTAATTCAATCACGCACCGAGCCCGGCCTCTCTCCCTGGCACCCTCCTCCTCTCTGTGCTCAGTGTGCCGCCGGGGGGCCCCTGCACAAACCCCGGCTGTCCTCTGAAGACATTATGTGCTAAACACAGAGCTCCTGGCCATCTGTCCCGCTTTTAGAACCTCGGCCCCCCGGTGAATCTGGCATGGGGAGTGGCCGCCTGTTCTCAGGACGGTGTGTGCCCGAAGGTGCCTGTTGGAAGCGCCTTTTAAAAGTCCCCAGTGGTTTCCTCAGCGGAGTCTTGGGAAGCAAAGGGAAGCATAGCCTGGGGTCGTTCAAGGGCTGGCGCGGTCACTTCCTTAATCGTCTGTGACCGTTAAGAGCCTGGTTTTCTATAAAGAGGCACAGAGGCGTCCTTGGCTTGTTATTAATAATAACAAACAGCTAGAATTTATGGAGTGCCTGCCGTTTGCCAAGTGCTTTCACACGTTACCTCATGTAATCCTTAAACCTTCTACCCCCTTCTGCCCATTTTGACAGATGAGGAAACTGAGATTTGGGTTAGGTGATTAGTCAAAAGTCAGTCACGTAGCTAGAGGCGGCGGAGCAAGAGTAGAAACTTTCGTTATTCTGCTCCTTTTCTCTTGTTGGTTGTCACTGTATGTTCTTCTGCGCATCAAACAAATGGGTCAAGTCATACTCTTAGGATAGCTTTGACGAGCTGTTTTAAAATACCATGTGGTTCCATTTCTGTAACCTTCTGGAAACGACAAAATTACAGAGCAGGAGAACGGGGCAGTGTCGTTGGCAAGAGGTTGGGGGTGGGGGAGGGGAAGGTGGCGTGGGGGAGGGACAGTTGCATGTCCGGGTGGCAGTGGCGTTTCCACAAACCTACAGTGTGACCCGATGACACGGAGCTCGGCGCGTGTGTGGCACCAGTGTGCACTTCCTGGGCCTGAGACCGCATTCCGGTGGTGTAAGCCGTGACCTTGGGTGGAAACTGGGGGAAGAGCATACAGGACCTTCTGCACTGTCTTTGCACTTTTTGTAAATCTGTGATGATCTCAAAACAAACAAACAAAAACGCGAGTATTTTATTCACCTGTGAGGTACACCAGCACCGCCCGGGGAAGGGCCAGTCTCCACGCGGGGGCTGGTTGTGTCAGAGAGTCGTCGGTGGCCGAGGAGGGGGCACAGGCTGGAAGAGGGGCCAAGGGTTAGCCCCTGTCACGTGTCTTCCGGAAACATCCTGAACTGAGAGCCGGGGCCGCGGGCTCACGTCTCACGCTGCAGCTGTGTGATCTGCGGCTTCCCAGCTCCCGGGAGCCCCCACGCCCCCGCTCTAATGCCAGAACGACAACAGCACCCCACCCCCCAGAGACTCCAGTGCGAGAACCCATTAGTGAGCTTCTTAGCACAGAAAAGACATAGAGTAAGCCCAGTAGATGCTGGCCATTTCTGTTACCGTCATCAACATTATTTTATCTGTTCCCCGGTTGAACCCTTCGTTTTGTGGCCAGACCAGTCTCATTGGTATTCACAGAACAGTGCATATTTTCTTAAGATTTTATATTTTTTAAGTAATCTCCATACCTGATGGGGGGTTCGAACTCACAATCCTGCACGTTCAAACTCAAAAGTCGCACGCTCTACCAACTGAGCCAGCCAGACACCCCCAGATCGGTGCACCTTAACTCTTAGTTCTCTGGTTGGGGTCATTTATTCCTTTAACAGTTATTTGTTGAGCACCTGCATCACCAAAGACTGGTAGACACTGGGGGTACGTGATGGACATGACCCTTGTGGTCTGTGCTCTAGTTGAGCTCCAGTTCCTGGTTGCTTTCCCCACTACCTGGAATTTCTCGCCTATGTTTTATAAACCCTCTCTGTCCTGCCAGACCCGCCTCAGACCTCATGGACTCCATGCAGGCCTCTCTACCAGATCCTTCTCTGAGCTCCGACAGCACTAGAGTCCGTGTGGCTTAGTCTTTTCTGCCAGCCTAGACTGTCCTTCTTCCCCTAGGCTTCCGTGTGCCTGGCAACACGGGGACCGTGCTTGACAGGTGTTTGCTCACAGAATTGTGACATGCGGGGCCAGAAGGGACACAGAGAGTCCCTCCTCTGAGCCTTGCATTTCCCGGAGGAAGTCACGGAGAGGCCCGTGACTTAAATAACAAACATTGGCTCGATGAATCCCCAGCCCATTTCTTCAATAGCAGAGGCCCTGTATTAATCTCAGATTTTGTCATTGTTGCCTTATTTCTCTCTCTTTATTCCTGCTATCCAGTATTTTGATCAGCCGTCTGGTGTGAGGAGCCCTGGGCTCTACTGGTCTTGTTGCTGACTAGCTCTGTGACAGAGCATGTCGCCCAGAGGGCAGGTGCCCTGAACTGGAAACGCAGAGCCCGCCCGTCTCTCTCTCCCTCGCCCGCTCACTTGACTGCTCCCACCCAGGCTGCTGCCGCCTCCAGCCCAGCTTCTCCCTCTGACAAGTGGGCAGCTCCATGTGCTCAGCCTCTCGCTCTGGCTTCTTGCCTTCAACTCCCCTGGACAGAGGGGGGCCCCCACCTTGTTCTTCAGTAACGCTTTTGCCAGCGAGCCTTGGAAGACAGGCACTCAGAGCACCATTTACTGCCCTGCATCTGCTAGGATCTGGAGGGGAGAGTCAGTTGTTGGAGCCCCTGGCCTCCAGCACAGTGTCCTGTTGGTGAGAGAAGAAATCATAGCAAGCGTGGCCCAGTGACGTGCACACTCCAGTTAGGTGGGGCTGGGCTTCCGTTCCCGGGTCGCCATCGGCTGGTTTGTGTGCTGTTCGCCTTTAGATCCGGAGTCGGCAGCGCCTGTACACACGAAGGTCTTGGCGCTGTGTCTGGTCGCCTATGGAAGCTGCTCCTCCTGCTAATGGCAGGGCCGTTGCTCACCTAGAAAGCCTTGTCCGTAAAGGCTTGGGGGAGGGGGCGGGTACCACAGAGTCATCACTTGGGATTTCTCTCCTGAAGTTTCCAGTCTCGTTGGGACAGTGTGATAGTTAAATAAATATACAGCTAAAGACATGTTCCAACTTGAGAAGAAATGAGAAGAATCGGACCATGATAGAAGCAATTTTCTTGTATCCGGACCGTCAGAAGCCAGCCCGGAGCCGCGCTCTCGCAGGTCGTTGCGGCCTCTTCCTGTCCCGAGCAGAGGTTAGCGGACAAGTTGTTGCCGGTGCAGGGGTGCTGGGCAGCCCCCACGGCGAGGCGTACCTGCCAGCCTGGCAGGGCCAGGGAGGGGCAGACTGGCCTCCCCGCCTGCTGTCTCGGTGGAAAGCAGCCCAAGGAGCCTGGTCGCCGGAGAATAGCCATCCAGGCTGCCGGGTGATGGCAGAGCCGTGTCATTGAGGCACTGGGAGCACCCGGATTGCGGGGGCCACCGTGAGGCTTTGGAGCACCGCGCCCTCCTGCAGAGTGGCTTCCCAGATTCTCCCCCAGTGAAGAAAGTGGCCCCTACTGCTGGGGAAATCCCTCAGGCTCAAGAGTGATCACATCTGGAACTGTCGAGGCCACCGGCTTGTTCCAGCGAGCCGTCAGGCGTTACCAGATAGAACCCCGGATCTTGCGGCAACAGGAGCATTGATGACTATTTGCCGCAGGCAGGTGCTGTTCTGGTGTGTTCTTCCTTATTTAATCTTCACGACAAACCTATGAGACTGGGACTGGTATTGTCCCCATTTAACAGAGGAGGAAACTGAGGCACAAATGGGTAAAGTAACCCCCTGAGGGAACACAGCCGATGGGAAGAAAAGTCAAGACTCAAAACCAGACGGCTCCCGGCGTGTGTGGCTGTTGATCGGTGCATCGGTTCACAAGTCCAGCGGCCTCCGCCCTGATCCTGCGAAGCCCGCGTCCCGGCAGGAGGGCCTCGGCACGGGCTCGGACTCTTAGCCGTGCTGGAATCCGGAACTGGTCCGGTCTAATGGGCAGAAAGCTCGAGCAGAGGACCCCCAGGGTCCCTGCAGACCGTGAGCCTCTGCCCCTGAGGAGAATACACACAGGCCGGAGGGAAAACATTCCCCTAAGATTATCGTGAAGCTTATTTTTGTAACATTTAACATCATGTGTAGTTTCTTAAATGATTTTCAACCATGTGAGATTATCCAAGGATTCTCTGTTACCAAAGCTGATTTTTCAGTTCGCAAGCCAAATAGAAAGTCTGTCCGTTTTCCTCCTTCCTGGATCCCGGCCCTTCCGAGTACCCTCCACTGACCTCTGTCCTTTTTCTTTTTTCTTTTTTTTTTATTTTTTGGTCTTTGCATTTCATCGTGGGACACACTTCTTTCTGTGCTTACTTTCCTTCAAACTTCACAACGCCCTGTTTTTACCCCAGTTAGAATGGCATCAATTAGATATGCTGTTTATAAATAAAATAGCTAAGAGACTGGTTATCTTGGATGATAATCAGGAACCTCAGGTAACCACAGGTAGGGGCCTCCTACATGTCCCTTCCAGATTGTTCTGAACAATCCAGTAAGTGTTGTCAAATTGACAGGTGTTCTGTGCCTGGACAGTGGCAGGTGTCCGTGATTCTTCTGCCGGGGGGAACTAAGTCCTCCGCTGCAGCCTGAAGCCATCTTGCAGGAACCAGGGAGCATGGGATTGGCTGCCCCAGGACCAGAAAGCACCCTAGAATGTTGTCCTATTTTTTTTATGAGAGACAGAGACAGTGCGAGCAGGGGAGGGTCAGAGAGAGAGGAAGACACAGAATCTGAAGCAGGCTCCAGGCTCTGAGCTAGCTGTCCGCATAGAGCCCGATGCGGGGCTCGAACTCATGAACCATGAGATCATGACCTGAGCCAAAGCCAGACGCTCAACCGACTGAGCCACCCAGGCGCCCCTAGAATGTTGTTGTCCTAGAATATGGTGTCCAGATACTTGGCTTTGTCTGGGAGGAAAGAAGCAGGATTAACGTGGAATCAAGTCACAAACTTTGACAGTTGTTCTTGGCTACACAAGACAGCCGTGGGCAGGATGATGTTTTACTGCTGCTTGTCTCTCATTAAACCATCTACAGAGGTACCTGCTTGGCTCAGTGGGTTAGGCATCTGACTTCGGCTTGGGTCATGATCTGAACTCAGGTTCATGAGTTCAAACCCCGCATCAGGCTCTCTGCTGTCAGTGCAGGGCCCTCTTCAGATCCTCTGTTCCCCCTGCTCTTTGCCCCTCCCCCACTCACATTCTCTCTCTGTATCTCTCTCCCCACTTCCCCCACCTCTCTCTCTCTCAAAAATAAATAAAAACAGTTTTTAAAAAATCTAAAGATAAGAGCACTAGTCCTTCTGAAATCTTCAGAGCATCTCTTCTCCCAGACAGAGCAGGGTTTTATTGCGGGTACTTTATTCCAGTAAACCTACAGCATGTCTCACATTCATCCATAAAACAAACCACAAGGATGATGTAAATGAACTCAGCTCCATTTTACAGGTGGAAAGGTTAAGGCCGGTAGAACCCTACCCCCACCCGGAGTCTGGGAGGGAACAGAGAGGAGCCAGAGCTGCTGGCTCCCAGCGTGGGGTTATATAACTCCCCGACTCCTCAAGTCCCTGGAAACTGAGGCCAATTCCCTGGAAGATCATTCTGTTCTCTCCTGTTTTTTCAAGAATAGAGCCAGCTTGATCACTGGCTCTGAGGACTGTATGGGAATGTCCTGTTTTCTCTCTTCCATGAACTGAATGCCTACCATCACGATCATTGTTTAATTGGGTTATATCTGAACGTGCCTGGATCCCATATGTTTATGTTTGTTTGGCTTACATTTTGAAGACCCTTATTTTATTTGTGTAGACCGTCCTCAGTTTCCAAAAAGGAATTGAAAAGATTTACGACAGAGGAAATAAACAGGGGAGACGAAGACAATAGGAAGACAGAAAACCACAACCACAGAAAGGAGGCAGAAGTGAGGACACCGGTAGGAGTGAGCATAGGTCCTGTGATGGGGACATCAGAGTGTCTGATCTCAGTATCCGAAAAGCAGCAGCCATGCTCTGCGGGAGGGAGAGGGCCCTGAGCGCCGCCCGCAGTGCTCTGGCTGGGAGCAGATGGCTGAGCCTCCTCGCCGCTGGCGCATGTGACACTTGCGGACTTGCTCACCACGCCTCGCGATCACTGTCGTCATGTCGCCCAGAAGTTGAAGGAGTGACCGGGTGAGGCCTGGCCAGGAAAGCTAGAGCAGGGGCGTCGGGCTCTGCTGACGGAGATGCTGCCTCACCCAGGAGTAAAGGCAGAGGGGGTATCGGGCAGGGGCCACCAGAGCCCTACCGCCCTGGCCTTGCTGGCGGGAATGACAAAGCCCCCAGAAGAGGAGGCGGTGTGACAGGCAGGCAGGAGAAGCCGGGGCTTTCCTCTCCTGCGACAGGCTTGTTCACTGAAGCAAACCTAGGGTGGCCCGAGCAGCACGGGCTCCTGTCGGAAGAGCAGCCTTCCCTCTGGGTTGACCGGAGCTCGAGAGACCGTTTTCCTTCTGGCAAGTAAAAGCTCAGCATTGAGAATCCTTGTCCTGTCATTTTTAACCTTAATGAAAGTAGAGCGAGCCGCTGGAACAGGGTGCAGTGGAGGCAGGAGAAGTGGCCTTAAGTGAAAACACAGCTGTGGGGTTCAGACGGCGCTGCGGGGAGGCGTCCTCCAGCGGGGCGGCCAGCCTGGCCAGCGACTTTCCAACACTGATGAATCGGGAACTCCATGCTGAACAGGACTTAGTTTGATGGGTCCCTGTGCCAGCAGAGGGATGTATTTTTCTTGAAAGACCAAGGTGCCAGAAATCTCCGTGATTACGTTACTGGAGCAAGGTTCTTTTTTGTGGTTTGGGAAGTTGAGCGTCAGGACTGCAGGATCCTCTTGCTCTTTCTCACTCTTATTTTTTCCAGGTCAGAACCAGAGCTTGGGGTGGGGAGGAAAATCCTGCTGAATGAGCAAGTTCTTTCTTAAAAAGCTCCCTCCAAGTCCAAAAAGACTTCAGTGGACTTAGGAGAAAGAAACTTAATACATTGCCACAGAATCGTTGTGAACCAAGGGGAAGCCAAGTCCACAGCATCTTTGTCTTATAAAAGAAAGCAAAGAGGAGATGGAAAAAAAGAAATAATGCTTAGGAGATCCAAACCAAACAAGAAGAACTAAAGAAGAAAAACTAAAGATCACCTCGGAGAATGTGAAGGTTTCCTTCTAATAAGATTTTTCAATTACAAAACCAAGGCTCCGATAGAAGAGCCGCTCACTGAAAGGGCCATAAATGGTGTGCCCGCATGCTGGACGTACGTTGGGATCTGCCACTTCCGGCTTCAGGAGGAGTTGGATACCCCGCAAGACCAGTGGGCCGTGAGGGGAAGAGCCGACCACGCAGCGGCTGGAAGCTTCCCAGGCTGGTCCTTGACCTGCATTTGAACCTTGGTCCTAATAGCTAGCAGATTGACGGAGGCTCACAGGCCTCCCAGAGAACCGTGTTGGTTTGACCTAGAGCGATCCTGGCTCAGGGGCCAGCACCACGCTGTTACCAGCTACCGCCCTCATGACCTCCCGTGCAGGGAGCCCGGAGCCTGGCTCTCGGGTGCCTTGCTGGGGCACGAAGCAGCCTGCAGGCCACGGTCTGGGCCATGGTCAGAGACAGCTGGTTGCCCATCAGAGGTCATTTTGAAGCTAGTGGGGCCAAAACAGGCAACTCCTAAACCTCTTAATGTTTTTTTTTGTTTGTTTTTCTGTTTTTTTTTATTTTGCCTTCCCAAGGTCGGGCCAGGCATTTTCAAAAGCACCAGCATGATTTGGCTATCGTTGACACTGCTGCTGTGAACATTGGGGTACATGTGCCCCTATGCATCAGCGCTTTTGTATCCCTTGGGTAAATCCCTAGCAGGGCTATTGCTGGGTCATAAGGGAGTTCTATGGATAGTTTTTTGAGGAGCCTCCACACTGTTTTCCAGAGCGGCTGCACCAGTTTACATTCCCACCAACAGTGTAGGAGGGTGCCCGTCTCTCCACACCCTCGCCAGCATCTATAGTCTCTTGATTTGTTCATTTTAGCCACTCTGTCTGGCATGACGTGGTATCTCAGTGTGGTTTTGATTTGTGTTTCCCTGATGATGAGTGATGTTGAGCATCGTTTCATGTGCCTGTAGGCCATCCGGATGTCCTCTTTGGAGAAGTGTCTGTTCATGTCTTCTTCCCATTTCTTCTCTGGGTTATTTGTTTTTTGGGTATGGAGTTTGGTGAGTTCCTTGTAGATTTTGGATACTAGCCCTTTATATGATATGTCATTTGCAACTATCTTTTCCCATTCTGTCGGTTGCCTGTTAGTTTTTTTTTGATTGTTTCCTTTGCAGTGCAGAAGCTTTTTATCTTGATGAGGTCCCAGGAGTTCAGTTTTGCTTTCATTTCCCTTGCCTTTGGGGATGTGTCGAGTAGGAAATTGCTGCGGTTGAGGTCAGGGAGGTTGTTTCCTACTTTCTCCTTGAGGGTTTTGATGGTTTCCTGTCTCACATTCAGGTCCTTCAGCCA
>PJEM01014624.1:0-34035 GCA_004023845.1 Helogale parvula | reverse complement strand
CATTATGTTTTTGCAAAGCAACAGTGAGATGTTATTTAACGGATGTACAACCGGTTTAAAGTTTCTGAATGTTCTGAGGGGGACAGCCTTTTCTTTGGGCCCCTGAAGGCCTACAGGATGCTGGACTGAGAATGACAGACAGATGGCGGACAGGATCCTAACCAAAGGTCTGCAGAGCGCCTGTGGACGGACGGACGGAGGCGTGCAGTGGAACGCCTCAAACAAGATGATGTGTACGACGTGAACCAGGAATGCAATAATGAACAACTATGTGGGTAGATTCCCATTTTAGCCAGGATGCCAGGTTGGAACCATTGACTTATACGTGTGGAAAACAGATTCGCTACACTGATTCAAACAGGCGGTGTGGAAGGATTTCTGGTTTTTGATATGTCTGCTATCCTGACCGATTAACGCACAGGCTGCCTGACGAACAACAAGACCCAAGTCCGGAAAATCTAGTGGAATCTAAAACCAAACCAATCAATGGAGACCTGTCTCCTTGAATCATTGTTGATTGGGAGTTTGTATCCAAATGAACGATGTGTTTGAAACTATAGGATTTTCATAATGCTTTCGGTTTTCTTTCTTTGTCAAGCTTGGCTTTTAGTTTTCACCCTGAATTTGAAAACAGAGCAGATTCAAATCAAACCAAATAAAATGCATGCTAAAAGTCCTGAATACACACAATCTGTCTTCTCCCTCCTACCCACACACACACACACACACACACACACACACACACACTCTCAATGGGATGTATAAAAAGTAATATTTTTAAAAAGGAGATAGGATGGATAAGCAGTTTTATTATACTCACCAAAAAACAATTAATTAAATCTGGATGTAAAATACACTTGAAATTTATATATATAAATTTTTCTTCCCTGCAGTAATCTTAGCAATGACTCATACTTTCTTGAAACTACCCAAGTTCAGGGGCACCTGGGTGGCTCAGTTGGTTGACCGTCCGACTTCGGCTCAGATTATGACCTCATGGTCTGTGGGTTTGAGCCCCGCATTGGGCTCTGTGCTGACAACTAGCTCATGAGCCTGGAGCCTGTCTTTAGATTCTGTGTCTCCCTCTCTCTCTCTGACCCGATCCTGCTCATGGTGTCTCTCTCTCTCTCTCTCGAAAATAAACATTAAAAAAAAAAAAAAACCTACCCAAGTGCATAAAATTGAGGCCAATCTGAGGCCAATCATGAAAATGAGGCTGCTTTTTTACTCAGCAAAGATTTATTGATCACCCAATATTGGGGATTAAGGGTACCTACTAAATTAAAGTGTTTTTAATTTGTTTTTAATTTTTTTAATGTTTATTTATTTTTGAGAGAGAGAGACAAAGTGTGAGCAAGGAAGGGGCAGAGAGGGATGGAGACACAGAATCCGGAGCAGGCTTCAGGCTCTGCACTATCAGTACAGAGCCCAATGCAGGGCTCAAACCACGAACTGTGAGAACATGAAGTGAGCCGAAGTCGGATGCATAACCAACTGGACCACCCAGGCGCCCCCCACCTAAAATTCTTAGTCAAGTAATCTTAGCACCAATGTGGGGTTCTAAGTCACGACTCCAAGATCAAGAGTTGCATGCTTTTCCAACTGATCCAGAGAGGTGCCCCAGGACCTACTAAATTAACATCAGCTTTTTCTCACTGGAATTCGGAAATTGAGAGATAGAGAAGTCAAGCAACTGGAAATAAAAATACACAGTCTGGGTCTGATACAAGTTGGACTGAGACACAAATCAGATCTCCGATCTCCCTAGGAAGGATGTGACCCTGTGCACTATCATAGGGACAGACAGACCAAAATGTCTGCTTTTGAGGGGAAAGGGTTCTTCCAATAATGCAGGGGAAAAGAGGAACCAAACTCTGAACAAAAAACCAACGTGATAAATAAGGGCAGGAGTGCTCTTGGACTTGAATGGCTCCCTCTACTCCGGCTATGGGCCCTACTGATGTGTTCAGTTTACACTGCCAGTTGTTAAAGTCACATTTGCAAGAGGGAGATAATTTTTCTGCATTCAGTTCTCATTTCTGTATGTCTTTCTTCTAACTTTTCTTCCATATTACCCCTCCCATCAGCTAGGACCCTCACAGTAGCCTCGGGACCACCCGGATCACCCAGGATCGCTTCCCCATCTCCAGGTTCTTAACTTTATCACATGTGCAGTCCCCTTCCCCCAGAGGACAGCACATTCACGGATTCTGGATATCAGAACACAGATGTCTTTGGGGGCCATTATTATGCCTCCTGCAACAGCCAGGTGTGGCAATGGCTTCCAGGAGAATCCTCACCAGCTACTGTGCTGACTCTCTCAGCACATGACCCAAGGGCGCCAGCTCAGCAGCCCTCTCTCTACATGACAGCATTCAAGAGGTCTTAGCACCACAGCTATGTCTGATGTGCAGAAGAAACAAGGTTTGAAACGGGCAGAAGCGCGTCTCTGGAAATGCCTTGCAATCTCACAGCATGTATATGAAAGACATGTGCTAGAGATTTTCCTCAATTTGACACAAGGCCAGAAATTTAAATCATATCGTACTGAGTTCCAATACCGAGGGCCATTTTGTGAGCTTAAATGATATTTACATCCAAAGCCAACTTAGCCCACGTGTTGCTAAGAGACTCCTAATAGCCTGAATACATGAATCCAAGATCTCTGCCTCCCAGTCTCCTCCGGTGACTGCAGCTAAGGAAACTCGAAATACAACAGACCTGGCTGCAGGCATTTCCCCCCTTCTGCCAACATCAGTGTGGTATTAACAGTCTGTTAATGCCTGAACTTCACATACTCATGCCCCCTGCCCCCAGTGCATGGAACTCAGGTGCAATTTAAAGTCTTGGCATGAAACCATGACTATAGAACACCTTATTAAAAAAAGAAAAAGGCCAATGATCGCCAATTCCTGCCCCCGTAACCTGAAAATCCTGATATGAAAATGAGAATAATGCATTTTCCTTGAATCAAGTCCTTTTCTTCTACCTGAGGTCGTACAAGTCCTCGAGCCCCCCGGTGGACGTGAAGGGCTGTGTGTGTCCGGGGCCCGTGTGGCTCCACGTCAAGTCGCCTCTGCCTGCACCCGAGGGGCCATATTTGCCAAGTCCCACACAAGTTTCCTAGCCAGAATCCTTCTGGACGCTGGTTTTGGCCTAAGATAACCTACCACTATGAAAGCATTTTCTTGTCTGTTGTTAAGATGCCCAGAACTGAAAAACTTCCAAAGTTTTTCAAAGAAATTTCAAATTTTCTAGCAAAGCCACTTCATAATATCAAAGCCCAGAAGCCTTGAGCCCAACCTCCACTTGAAGCTTCGATAACTCCCTGTTTACATGGGTCCCAAATTCCAACTTATGTCTATTTCTCAAGGTTTGCCAATAAAGAGCCAGATTTTGGTATTTGGGCTTTCTGAAATCATTCAACTTCTTTTTTCCTGCAAAGCAGTCAGGCAGATAGGCGGCTAAGTATCACTTTATTACTGACGAAAGCTACATCAGAAGAGAAGTATTTGATTGTTTATATACAGTAGGATAAAAACTAAATCTCCAAAATGAAGATTTCATTTTTCCACTCAGCAAACAGCAGCGCTAAATGACCCCGGGGCCCCTCCTGCCATCCGGGGTTGAGATCACAGGGGCGAGACCAGAGCGCACGCTCTCCCTGGGCGGGCTGCCTCAGAGTACTAGAAGTAAAGCATCGAATGTCCCTCATCTCCTCATCCCAGAGTCACGGGAGGTACAGAACTGCTCTCCCAGGGGACGAGGGAGTGACAGGCAGAGAGGGCGGAAGGCTTGTCCCACGAGGTGTTCTCCCTGGGGTAAATGTAGACAGCACAGAGGAAACTCGAGTCTCCCCGCCCGGCCTCCTTTGTGCCTGCAATTATTCTAGGCAGTCACGAACGGAATCTACTAGTTACTGCTTATACATGTGATTAAAACCATCTCATTATGTCAAGATAGCATGGCAAACTTCCAAAATCAAAAAGCCCAGTTAAAAACAAGTTTTTGCTCCCAGTGTTATAAGATTGTCTCCAAAATAAACTAAATAACCCATAAATTCACATCGTAGTCAACCAGAAACATACAACAAAGACCAGTCAAACTGGTTGTGTAGCCAACATAATGACCCTTGAGATAAATATTATGGTTGATTCTTAAGAACTTTAAATGAGAAAAAGAAAAAAAAAATCATCCCAATTCCAGAATTTAAAAAGAAAAAAGAAAAGCAGTACCCTTTCTTATGGTATAAACAGATTATTCCCTCTGGAAAAATGGAAAAGATACATTTTTCATTTAGAAAATATTTGCCTGGTTTTGGATAACATCAGTTACCACAAAATAATACAACGATGATAAATTCCTTCTAGGATTCATCTTGAAAATTACTTGAACTTCACACTGGAAATCCTACGTCCGTAGCTACTTTCTGTTTCAATAACCATAAAGGAAAACTATTCTGCAGCATCTCAAGAGGGAAGATTGAACAGATCTGAAACTCCTGCACAGCGCAGCCTCCCACGCTCATTCGTTAAGAGACGGATGATCCACTTTCCCCAAAGTAATCCAAGAATCTCAGGACAGTGCATCCAGGAATAGGGTCTTTGTACACACAGATTTCATTTTGCCGTCCAACACCAAACAAACCGTGTCTCTGCCTTTACACATCAACTAAACCACTTCTCGGAGCCAGACCACGACACTCCGGCCGTCGCCCCACACGCTTTTCTCAGTGGCACTGTTGTTGACCATGTTAAACTAACTCTTGTACCTCCCATTCCACTTCGGCTCTATTGTAGGCCTCTGCTTCTTTGGCCAAAAGGACTGGCTTATTTCAACAAAGTTTAAAAGCTGCCCTGGCAGGATATTTCAGATAGAAATGGAGCCAGCTGCTTGCTAAAGGTCAACAACACTTGATGGGATCAGCGAGATTTTCCCAACTTTTCCCAACAACCGGTCCGGTAGTCTACAGTAGCTCTCTTTAAAATGCATGTTTCACAGTGTTTACTGAACGCACAGCATATTATTCTGTGATAAGTCAGGAACGCTATGCCATATGGAAACAGGGACCACAATACGGTGCCAGATAACAACACAACAATAACAAGGCACAATAATAAAAAGGCTTATTATTGCTTTGGTTACAAGGCAGCAAAGAAACTCATATTTTAGGGTAGAAAGCTGAGGATCTTGGACACACCTTGAAAACAGTTGGTAAATTTGTCACATGTGATAAATTAAAAAGTGGTGGTGGTGATGGAGGAGGGCACTTGTGGGGAAGAGCACTGAATGTTGTATGGAAATCAATTTGACAATAAAATATTTTTAAAAAATAAATAAATAAAATAAAATAAAAATTTAAAAAAGAAAAAGAAAAGTTCTTCACCAGCAGAAGTTACAAATGGTGCTCAAAGCCTCCCTCAGAGGCCCTATTAAGCCATTTGAGGCAAATAAAGAGGACAGCTTTGGATATGGGAAGCCCAGAGGAGAAAGACCACACACTACATCCTTGGGGCAGATAACAGAAATGCTTACAGGGGTCCATTCTGGGGGGCCCTGAAGGCAAAGAAATGTAAACATTAGCTATTACAATATGGGACCAATGGTAGTGTTGAGCAGAGTCACGTATAATGAGATCAACCATTGGTAGGTTATGGATGGACGTGGGGATACAACAGGATAAGGATATGGGCAAGGAAGCTATTGCCAAGGCCCAAAGAAAAAACCAGGGTATGAGTAATAAAAGGGACAGAGTGATCACAACAAGACACACTGAGCAGGAAGACTCTGTGGGACTTGGAGAGTAACTGGCTACGAGACGTCAAGGAGAATAAGGGTCAGAAATAACTGCAAATAATTCAAAATTTCCTATGTGGATCACTGGGAAATGAATAGTTGTTTTTCATAATAGAGAAATACACAGTATTTCATATTACATAGAATGAAATCATCTTATAGCAGAAAAAGGTGACAAACATATGTGACAAAGATGACCTTTCATTCTCCCTTAATTGTTCCCTCTGATGGTTTCAAGGTGACGAAAGGAAAAGGAAGACAGGCCAGTCACATGAATGACATATTTATCTGAGTGAACAAGAAATGACCTCGCTGCATGCTATTGGAGTGAACTCTAGGAGTCTAAAGAGAAGAGCGTGCATCAGTGGGGGAGGGGAGGGATGAATCCACCTGTACCCTTTCTTCTAGAACCTGTAGGTCATCTCTGCCGGCATGGCAGTCATTGTTGCCGCGGAATGTCCAGGACCTCCTGGAAAAGCTGTCCGCCCAGAGTGTTCACTGCTCTCTATCAGTAGTGCAGCAGGATTCTCCAATAGCAGGGCTCAGAACAGTGGGAACCGTCCCATCTCTGGCAGGGGGAGGAAAGAACCTTCCAGCCCCTGAGAGTCGGTGCTCAGCCTGGCCGAAGGCGGAGACAAGAAGCACTCAGTGATTTGCTGACCGGATGTGAAATCTGAGATTCTGTTAGTCCGCCATGACGGGTGGTTCAGTTTCAGGAGCTATGCATCTTACATTAATTACTTAAAACAGCAGGCAAGGATGGAGACACCTACTGTCTCCCCGCAAATATCTGGGCGAGTAAAATGCATCTCCCCACTCACACATACAAGTACAATCCTCTGTCTCAGGCAATCCCAGCGTTCTGTGAGCATCCGGCAAAGGCAGAGGAGATGAGCTAGGGCAGAGACTCTGCAGGCCACCAGGGACACTCTCCTACTTGCATGTGGCATAGGTGCCCTCCGCAAGAAAGATGGTGCTAAGGGACAGGGACTTAGTGTTTCATGGGGACAAGATTTCAATTTTGCAAAATGGAAGAATTTTGCAGATGGATGGTGGAGATGGCTGCACACAATGTGAATGAACTTAAAGCCACTGAATGTACACTTAACATGGGTAAAATGGCAAAATTTTGCTACTGCAATTAGACAAGGTTTTTTAAAAGCTTTAACACACACACGTGTGCGCACGCACACACACACACACACACCCCAAAATGCACACAACCAAGAAGTCTTCAGTGAATAAATGGGTAAATACACTGGAGCAGTGGGCTAGTATTCGGTGCTAAAAGCAAAAATGAGGAACCACGAAAAGCCATGGAAGAACCATAAATGTGTATCACTAGGTAAATGAAGCCAGTCTGAAACGACGATGATTCACACTCTATGACATTCTGGAAAAGGCAAAACCATGGAGACACTACAAAGATCAGTGGTTGCCAGGGGCTGGGGGAGAAAGGGTTAAACAGGTGGGACAGAGGACTTTAGGACACTGCAAGCACTCTGCACACCACAGTGACAGAAACATGCCAGTGAACTTTGGTTCAACCCACAGAATGTACAGCACAAAGGGTGACCTGCATTGTAAACTGTGGACTCTGGATGGTGATGATGTGGCGGTGAAGGTTCATCAGTTGTCACAAACGTCCCACTTTGGTGGAGGCAGCTGATAACAGGGCATGCTGTGCATGTGTGGGCTCAGGACATGGATGGGAAATCTCTGTATTTTACTCTCAATTCTATTGTGAACTTACAACTGCTCTTAAAAACAAGCTTAATAAAGAAAAAGAGATCAATGAGAACAAAGTTCTCCTTGCTCTCCAGCATTGACTTCAATTAGCATCTTCATGTTATATACAAATGTAAACATGTTATAAACGCCTTGATCTCTAGCATATGACAACAATAAACCAAACCAAAATTACAAGGCAAAGGCAAATGAAACTGCAAGGACAATAAAATTGGAACTATTGCTAATTTAATGGGGTACAAGTTGTGGCACTGCTGGAAATGAATGGTTGTTGTAATTGCGGATGCAAGTGCAGGTGTGCTTAACTTGGCATTCAAAACTGCAGAGTGATGCTCTTGACTGCAATCCCCCTCACCTCACCACCCACGCATGCTGCTCTCTTTCTGGAAGAACAAGGTCCATCCAACAACCTGAGTTGAAATCATTTGGTATTCTTTGGATAAAGACATCATTTATGTTCTGACTCCATCTCTCTTTTTCTCTCACTACTTGAGGTAGGCCGAGGGTACCAATTGGTGCCAATGTAACTGTAAACACACAAAGCGGTACTGAGACCTCACAATGAGTTGTGCTAAAGTCAGCCATCTCGGGGCGCCTGGCTGGCTCACTTGAGTGAGTGGCTGATGTTGACTCAAGTCATGATCTCACAGTTCATGGGTTCAAGCCCCACATCAGACTCTGTGCTGAAGCTTGGGAGCCTGGAGCCCGCTTCAGATTCTGTGTCTCCCTCTCCCTCTGGCCCTACTCTGCTCATATTCTGTCTCTGTCTCTTAAAAATGAATAAACATAAAACAAATTAAAAAAAAAGTTAAGCATCTTGATAATGCAGTCATTCATTTTTAGATTACCATCAGGAGGAAGACAAAAAATAAGAAGAAACAATATGGTAGGACATACCAAAAAATGTGTCTGGAAACCCTCAGATTGGATTCATTGACAGTTGGACCAATATTAAAATATTTTCATATACTTCCAGGAATACGTTCAGCTGAGATCAGAGGAAAAGAAATGTAAATAGGAGTTGACACAAGATTAAAATTCAGTTCAATGAGTTGTTATTTAATCACACTGTGAAGTGTAAAGAAAAACAAATTACTCTAGCATGTTTCTTCTCCCAAATGCAAAAAGGATCAGGCTGGATCTGGAATCCATTCTATCTTTAAAACTCTATTTTTAATACAATAGCTTTTTTTGGTTGTCACATCCATATGTTAATTATAATGAAATTTTAATTGCAATAGTTTTTGAAAGACAGTGTTAGGACTATATATGAGAGGACCACACAGTCTAAATGAAATCAGTATCAAATATTAATATATATTAAGTATCAGTGTTTTAAGTTCAAGCTTCTCACAGCCAACCATGAACAGATTTTTGTACTTTAGCAGAGCTGAGGACAAAATTATAGTCCCATTAGTGCAATCCTGAACTTAATAAATCAACTGTATTTCTTCTTTTTTAAAAAACTGTTTGAAAAGTGGGGGCAGGATGGCAGAGAAGTTGGGAGCTCTGTAATATTTGCCCGCCCAGATCTATCAAACTAAGAAGGACTGAAGCCACAATACTCTGATTTACAAGCGTAGGGAAAAAAGACAGAGTCCACAAAGAAGAGAGCTATGGGGCTACGTCAAGAAACCAGCCAAAGTACTACACATGGTGGAGAGTCCCAAATATCACTGAGTACAGAAACAAAATAACAAAAGGCACAACCAGAAAAGCCGAGAGACATCATTAAAAGAATACCTCCTGAACGAACAGGCCCTGGACAGTCAATGAGCCTCCTTTAATACAGCAGTACTCACAGGTGCAGAGTGCATAACAAGCTTTTAACACTGACAAGAGACTGAAGCTAGCCAAAATGATGAAACAGAAGAACTCTCCACTAAAGAAATTCTAGGAAGAATTCACAGCTACAGAACTGCTCAAAACAGATATAAGCAACATAATGGAGCAAGAATTTAGAATGATAGTCAAAAAATTAATCACTCAGTTTGAAAAAAAGCATGGAAGACCTCAGAGACGCTACTGATACAAAGACTAGGGACCTTAAAAATAGCTATGACGAGTTAAAAATGCTAATAAACGAGGTGCATAAGAAAATGGAGGCTTCCGCTGCATGAATTGAAGAGGCAGAGAGGAGAATGGGTGAATTAGAAGACACAATTCTAGCAAAAGAGGAAGCCAAGAAAAAGAGAGCAAAGCTGATCCAGGAGCACGAAAGGAAAATTCAATATCTGAGTGATAGAATCAAACAGAACAATGTCCATAGCATAGGAATTCCTGAAGAAGAAGATGGAGAAAAAGGTCCTGAAAGGGTGCTAGATCAAATTATAGATGAGAACTTCCCCAGTCTGGGGGAAGGAAATAGACACTGAAATCCAAGAGGCACAGAGAACTCCCCTCAGATGTAACTCGAATCGACCTTCAGCATGATATATCATAGTGAAACTGGCAAAATATAAGGATAAAGAGAGAATTCTGAAAGCAGCTAGGGATAAAAGGGCCCTAACATACAAAGGGAAACCTATCAGAGTGGTCACAGACCTATCTACTGAAACTTCACAGACTAGAAAGGAATGGCAGGAAACCTTCAATGTGATGAACAGAAAAAATATGCAGCCAAGAATTCTTTATCCAGCAAGCCTGTCATTCAGAATAGAAGGAGAGATGAAGGTTTTCCAAAATAAACAAAAATTGAGAGAATTTATCACCACCAGACCAGCCATACAAGAAATCCTAAGAGGGACTCTACGAGGGAAATGTTGCAAGGAATGTAAGTAAGGTACTAGAGACATCACTACAAACATGAACTCTACAGAGAACACAATGAATCTAAACCCATATTTTTCAATAATAACACTGAATGTAAATGAACTAAACGCTCCAATTAACCAATATAGGGTAGAAATGGATCCCCCTGAGATCAGGAACATGACAGGGGTGTCCACTCTCACCGGTGTTCTTTAACATAGTGCTGGAAGTCCTAGCATCAGCAATCAGACAACAAAAGGAAATAAAAGGTATCAGAATTGGCAAAGATGAACTCAAACTTTCACCCTACACAGAAAACCCGAACAACTCCACGGGAAGCCTACTAGAACTGATTCATGAATTCGGCAAAGTCTCAGGGTACAAAAATCAATGGACAGAAATCGGCTGCATTTTTATACACCAATAATGAAGCAACAGAAAGAGAAATCAAGAAACTGATCCCATTCACAACTGCATGAAAAACCATAAAATGCCTAGGAGTAAACCTAACCATTTACAAAGATGTAAAAGATCTGTACAATGAAAACTATAGAAAACTGATGAAAGAAATTGAAGAAGACACAAAGAAATGGGAAAACATGCCATGCTCATGGATCGGAAGAATAAACATTGTGAAAATGTCATTACTACCCAAAGCAATCTACACATTCAATGCAATCCCCATCAAAATTGCACTAGCACTCTTTTCAAAGCTAGAACAAACTATCCTAAAATTCGTATGGAACCACAAAAGACCCCGAATAGCCAAAGTAATATTGAAGAGGAAAACCAAAACGGGAGGCATCACAATCCCAGACTTTAGCCTCTGCTACAAAGCTGTGATCAAGACAGTATGGTATTTGCACAAAAACAGACACATGGACCAATGGATAGAATAGAGAACCCAGAACTGGACCCACAAGTGTACGGACAATTAATCTTTGACAAAGCAGGAAAGAGTGTCCAATGGAAAAAAGACAGCCTCTTTAGCAGGTGGTGCTGGGAAAGCTGGACAGCAAGATTCAGAAGAATGAAACTAGACCACTTTCTTACACCATACACAAAAATTAACTCAAAATGGCTCAAGGACCTGAATGTGAGACAGGAAACCAAAACCCTAGAGGAGAAAGCAGGAAATAGCCTCCTTGACATCAATCGCAGCAATTTCCTACTCGATGCATCCCCAAATGCAAGGGAATCAAGAACAAAAATGGACTACTGGGACCTCATCAAGATAAAAAGCTTCTGCACTGCAAAGGAAACAATCAAAAAAACTAATAAGCAACCGACAGAATGGGAAAAGATAGTTGGCAAATGACATATCAGATAAAGGGCTAGTATCCAAAATTTACAAATAACTCAGCAAACTCCAACACCCAAAAAATGAATAATCCAGTGAAGAAATGAGCAGAAGACATGAATAGACACTTCTCCAAAGAGGACATCCAGATGGTCAACAAGCATGTGAAACGATGCCCAACATCACTCATCATCAGGGAAACAGAAATGAAAACCACACTGAGATACCACCTCACGCCAGTCAGAGTGGCTAAAATGAACAAATCAGGAGACTATAGATGCTGGTGAGGGTGTGGAGAGACAGGCACCCTCCTGCACTGTTGGTGGCAATGTAAAACTGGTGCAGCCATTCTGGAAAACAGTGTGGAGGTTCCTCAGAAAACTATCCGCAGAACTCCCCTATGACCCAGCAATAGCACTGCTAGGGATTTATCCAAAGGATACAGAAGTGCTGATGCATACGAGCACATGTACCCCAATGTTCAGAGCAACACTGTCAACAATAGCCAAATCATGGAAAGAGCCTAAATGTCCATCACCTGATGAGTGGATCAAGAAGATGTGGTTTACATATACAATGGAGTACTATATGGCAATAAGAAAGAATGAAATCTGGCTATTCATGGCAAGATGGATGGAACTTGGGGTCATGCTAAGTGAAATAAGTCAGGCAGAGAAGAACAGATACCATGTTTGCACTCGTAAGTGTAACAAGAGAAACTTAACAGAGGACCATGGGGAGGGGAAGGGGGGTAAAAAGAGTTATGGAGAGGGAGGGAGGCAGGCAAATCATGAGAGACTCTTGAATGCTGAAAACAAACTAAGGGCGGAAGGGGGAGGGGGAAGGGAAAGGGAGTGATGGGCATAAAGGAGGGCACATGTGCGGAAGAGCACTGGGTGTTATATGGAAACCAACTTGACAATAAACTATAAAAAAAACAAAAAATAATATTTATTTTTTAATTTAGAAAAAGAGAGTAGGGGAGGGGCAGAGAGAGAATGAGAGAGAGAGAGAATACCAAGCAGACTCCACACTGTTAGCACACAGCCCAAGGCAGGACTCAATCTCCCAAACCTTGAGATCATGACCTGAGCCAAAACCAAGAGTCAGATGTTTAGCCAACTAGCCACCCAGGCGCCTCATCGACTGTACTTCTCTTACAAATGTCCTGCATAAAAATGACATACACTGATAAGTACCAGGGATCTACAAGTATCTTCAGTAAAGGGTGAGACAGTAAATATGTTGGTCTTTGCAAGTCACATGGGCAGCTAGCTCTTTAACTTTGCCAGTGCAGCAAAAGGCAGGTATAGACAATACATAAAGGACCTAGAATATGTTCCAATACAACTTTATTTGCAAAAACAGGTAGTCAACTGAATTCAGCAAATGGCGGCCACTTACGACTCCGTGGCACATAGGAAGGACCCAATATGACAACGTGACTGTAAGAACATGAAGAATGATTCTGATATTCCCATAATAGTTCAGATGTTGAAAGACTGCCCCTCCAGAGTTTAAAGCATCAGACTTTAACAGGAAATTGTTCACACTTTGTAAAATGTTTTAATGTACAGTATATCGTGTGTATGAAAATTAACCTAATACAGTGTGTATGTGTTTATCTTCTCACTTGGATTACATCTAAACTTTGTAAGGCATAATCTAATTTCGTTCAACATCTTCCTTGACATTAAGTTGAAGAGATTCAAAGAATAATTTTGTGTCAGTGTACAGTTAAATTTTGCAGAGTATTTTTTTCTATCATGAGCAATCTTAGAGGATAAAAAACTGATTGCCTTTTTGCAAAGCAAATTTAGGTTTTTTTTAAGAATTTTTATTAGTAAAGTTTCGTTCATCTCCTTAGCCAGAGTCTTATCTGCTTTAAAGTATGTTATTTTTTGGGGGCCTGGGTGGCTCAGTCAGTTAAGCCTCTGGCTTCGTCTCAGGTCAGATCTCACGTTTGTGGGTTCGAGCCCCGCATCAGGCTCTGTGCTGACAGCTAGCTCAGAGCCTGGAGCCTGCTTCCGGTTCTGTGTCTCCTTCTTTCTCTGCCCCTCCCCCTCTCATGCTCTGTCTCTCTCTGTATCAAAAATAAATTTAAAAACATTAAAAAAAAATTTTAAGTATGTTATTTTTTCAAGGTTTTGCTGCACTTAGAAGTCACACATCATCTTCCCCCACTGATAAAAATGTGGACTTTTTGTCAGTTTTGAATAAGCATCAATGCAGAAAATACCCTTATACAAAAAGTAATTTTAGCCTCACATACTAGAAAACGGCTTACTGTGTTCGCCCACTGTAAAAACAGACAGTGATCTATGGTGAAGTAACTGTGTTTATGTCATATCAAATTAAGACTCCCTATCCAAGGTTAAGTCAGCATGGCAGCTGTGAATGGAATTAAATTTTACTTATGGGTTAAAAGAAGTGTTTTCCAGTCACTGTATTAACAAATACAATTTCAACCTTATGGTCAATCTAAAATCATTTAACTATGAACAATCATATCTTTTTTTTAATGTTTATTCTTTGAGAAAGAGAGAGAGCACGAGCAGGGGAGGGGCAGGGAGAGAGACACAGAATCCGAAGCACGCTCCAGGCTATGAGCCATCAGCATAGACCCCAATGTGGGGCTCGAACTCACAAACCATGAGATCACTACCTGAGTCGAAGTCAGATGCTCAACCAGCCCAGCTATCCAGGTAGGCCGGACAGTAATAATATCTTAAAAATAAACTGATGCAAAAGGAAATAATGTATGATACTGCCCCTGACTCAGAAAGAACAGTAGATAAAAATGCTCCTAACTGTTGACCTTGAAGACAAATTAAATTTGGGTCCCATAATCACACTGCTACTCAGGAAGCCTTTGTGAAGGCAAAAGAAATCCTGATGCTGAGCCCTGAATACTATTTTAAATCTCCCTGATGATATGTAGTATGTGCCTCTTCTCTCAAGGGGTTTAGAGAGATTTAGGCACCCTGTAAGATAAGCTAAGAATTAACCATGTACATTTTAGGATCATCGAGAAATTTAAACCTATTTATTAACATACATTCTTCCTTCATAGTTTCAGGTTTGGACTTAATCTATTTTTATGAAGACTCAACAATGCAAATAAATTTCATTTTAGTTCTGGTAGATGATGACAAGGTACAGAATGATATGAAAATCACAAGTGGAAAGTGGAAAAAAAAATAGGTAAAGTTAAAAAAACTGGGTCCTGTTTTGCAATACTCTCAGATCTCAGATGTGACTACAATTTTCAGGTAGCACAGTTACCACAGATGAGTTTGAGATTCACGCAGACACGCAAATGATAGTCAGAAAACACATGAGGCAAACATCTTAAAAATACCTAGAAAAGAGTGATAAGAAAAACAGGATTTCTAGACAGTTCTTAAGTGACCAGGATTTTACCCACCCCACCAGAATTACAGGATGATGTGCCAAAGAATTTTTTACATGTAAAGAATAAGGATATGTTTGAAGTCAGTGAAAATATCACACCTTTTTCGGAAATTGGGAGAACCATGTTCTTGTGCAATGTCGCTGTAAACGATGCCTATCGTGACAGCAGGAAAGTGCGATGAACCCAAGATCAGTCTTTCTCCAAGCGTGTGGTGTCAGAGCGTTGGTCGCCCACTGATGAACCCGTTCTACATGTCTGCCTGGAGAGCCTACATGTACTGGAGAGTATTTCAATTGCCGAGTTCAAGGTGACTTTGGCCGATTCTGTATACATTTCTCCTGGTTTCTCCGTTGTATCTGAAACTCTCCTGATTTTTATCACAGAGAGTGTACGCAAATTAAGTTTCCAAATGAGGCAACATAAGATCATTCATTTCAAAATAAATCAATAGCACGGAATGATCAAGGGACTCGGGGTCATAATGCCTGGGTTAAAATACCAAACTCTCCCAGCAGCTAGAGATTTAATGGTGATGTGGTCACATTCTCTCTCTCTCCATATCTCTCTCTGCATATTTATCTGATCCAACTCCCTGGAAGGAGTTTTATTTTTTAAATAAGACAAGATCTGTGAAAGCACTTAGCCAACAGAGAAGTCCCTACATAGCAACAGTCAAGGGGATGGAACATCACAGAGGTGCCAGAATGGGAGGGCAGACGACCAGGTCCTTGCTCCATCTTAAATTGAGCCAGCCGTGGGTCCCTGAGGAAGCCACGCAGCTGAGCAGTGGGCAGAACCGACGGAGGTGTGGCGACGGACAAGACTTGTCCCGACAAGACGGACAAGTCCTTAACTGTGTACCACTGAACATCATTATTACCTTTTCCCTCAGTGCCCAAATTTGTAGAGCAGATGATAAACCTTGGGAGAGTTTCTGTGGGAATTAAATTATGCAGAGCTGGTCAGGTGCACGCTGCAGTGACGGTGCTAAGTAGCTTCCCCATCACCGAGCATGCCCGTGGACCACGTGGCAGGTGACGGTGAATCTACCACCTCTGTTGGCAGGGAAACCTTCCCCAGGTCTTAGACATGTGAATTCAGATTTTCTCGCTATTTTCCCTTCTGAACACGTCTATCCAGCCTGCAGTGAGCTCGCAGACTTCACTCCTCCTTCAAGACTGAAGTCCAACTCCATCGTCCAAGGAGCGCCTCTGCGAAGTCGCCCGTCCTCAGCCACCTTCCCCTCTGAATCCCTCCACCAATTACTGCCTTCAACCGTAATTACCCCCTGCCCTATTACCGTTGCGTCCCTTCTCCCAGTTTCTTGAATTCTTATTTACTGATTGATTTGTTGGCTTTTTAGGTTTTATTTTTCTTATTTACCTCTACACCTTATAGTTCCTCACAGTGTCTCCAGTAATGCAGGGCTCCAACAGTAAGTTGTTGTTTTTTTTTTATCTCATTTGCTGTGATTTTCCCATGTGTGCACCTAAACTCATGGTCTCCATTTCATTGCAGGTTCATAAAAATAGATGTAACTATAAAAATATATTTTACTTTTTTTCTCATCTTTTACTTATAAATAGCATTTGCAAGTGCTATGTCTTTTCATCCTCTGCTATCCCCCAAAATGAAAGATAAGTGCACACAGTCCCATGTTTTAACGTGGGAAATTCATTTATCAGGAGATGCTGATTAGACTCGACCAACACTTCACAGAAAGCCCACTGGTGCCTCTGTTACCCTTCCTCGTTTTCATTAAATCAACTTGATCCAGAAGTCACATTAAAGATAATTTTTCTCATAATGAAAAATCAAAATACACATTTAATAAAAATCCTTAAACTAAAGTTCTACAATTATATATATCTTACTATTTCAAGAGAAAAATGAAAACTTTGATTGGCATATTCAGACACCTGTACGCACTGACCTATACTTGAAAGACTTTGTGGTGCGTATCTACAGACGAAGCATCGTGTATTCTGTGACTCTGAAAAGGTGTGAGCTGGTTAGTCCTATAACTGTGAATGTAGCCAAGCTGCATGCGTGCGTGTGTGTGTGTGTGTTATTTTCCACTGGGGAACTTTCAGACACTTGACAAAGCAGACTGTTCTTTATACAATATGTTACTGAGTTTGACCAGAGCAAATTCCCTGGTCAAGAGCTTCTGAAGCATGCTTTCCTGCCTTACTGAATCTTGTATCTAGTTACTAGTTCAGTGTAGGCAAAAAAAAAAAAAGACACTGATGTTACAAAAGTAAACCTAACAGCTACAGAAATAATTAATAAGGCTTCTTGACTATTGATCAGCCCCACAGCTGCGCTCACAGTAAGTGCACGACAATTTTTGTGGAAAGAGCTACCTCAAGGCACTGCATGATACAAATATGGGACATGAAATGAAATTTAAATAGTCTGAATATTCACTTGCTCTGGCCATGCTGGAACACAAACTAGAAAGGACTAGTGGCAATGCTATTTAAATGTTCTTAACTGTGGGGCACCTGGGTGGCTCAGTTGGTGGAGCATCCGACTTCGGCTCAGGTCATGATCTCATGTCTCATGTGTTCAAGCCCTATATTGGGCTCTGTGCTGACAGCTCAGAGCCTAGAGTCTGCTTCAGATTCTGTGTCTCCCTTTCTCCCTGCCCCTCCCCGACTCATTCTCTCCCTCTCAAAAATACACATTAAAAAAATTTTTCTAATGTTCTTAAAAGTACAGCAGCTTTTTTTTTTTTAAGGTGCAGAGGTATCAATTTAGCATATGCACTAAAGCTCCCTAGTTTTGCATTTTAACATCTCCTGAGGTCAGAGTACAGCAAACTCATCCTCAAAACTTATGCAGATTAGTATTTGGAACATCACCCTGTTAGGATGACTGCCAACCACGTTACAACAGAAGATGTGGTCACATGACAGCAGTAAGCTGGAACAGCCCTCATTCACCAAAAATATCTTCAAGTACTTATTCAAGAAAGCAGGAAAGGTGTTTCTATTCCTTGTAAGTGATTAAAATACTGTTGTGTCTGAGCACTTTTTCACCTGGCAGATTAGCATATTTTTACTTCAACATGAGAACAAATTCAAAACACTTGGACAAAGAGATAAATTGATACGGTTTTCAATTAGGCAAGTGCCCTTTGCATCCCCAGGTGTGAGCGTCCGAGGACAGCACAGTTAAAGTCTACGCACCTTTTACTCAAAATAATGCTCATAATTTAGAACATGTAGTTTAACTAATGGAAACAGAAGAAGTGGACTCTATACTATTAAAACAGCTACATATGGATTTAGTAGTTATTTATATGATATCTTGGGAATGCTTCTAGGATTTACAACGTTGTTTATAGGAGAAAACATGTTCTGAATTCAACCAAGGACTTATAAACGGACTGTCGGAAATCTCCTAATGACAACATATAGTGTTGTTTAGTATCTGGAGGAGTGTACTTTACCTGCAGGGACAGCAGGACTTGCATGACCATGAGGTATTAGGAGCAGGAGAATGATTACCTTGGACGAAACCCCTAAGATTGGCGAAAATTTGCCAGTGTGTTTGAATCTTACAGAGTTATTCACAAGAAGCAAGGAAAACGCCTTACTAGGTACTTGCACATACGAGGCAGGAATACTCAGAACTGGAAAATGACAAACACACGCACTTAGCTCCAAGGGGCCACAAAAGACCTATTTAGCAAAAATCTCCATTGAAATGTACTTAGAACCCTGCTCCACACTGGGTGCTCTTATAAAGATTACCGCATTCTATCTCAGGACTCAGCCAGGCATGGTGTGATTGTCAATGGTGCGATAGGTGACACCAGATTGGGGACAACCGGAAATCAACCCTGCCCATTTAGAGGTGAGCTGCTCAAATCCCTAAATAGTTAGAAGCTAAATTCAACACAGAGAAGATGGGTCCATGGGTGAGTCAGCCAGGTGCACAAAAGAAAGTCAACAGGAGTTAAGCAGAAGGATGTGGGTGGGCATCAAACTTAAACACTTAGGCTTTGGAATGGATCGATCAGGAGGGTACAGTCATCCTTTCCACTTACTGCTTATGCAACCTATGCCACATTTAAAAAAATTTTTTAATGAATTTTTTTTTAGAGAGTGTGAGTGGGGGAGGGGCAGAGAGGGAGAGAGAGAGAATCTCACGCAGACTCCACACTCAGCATAGTACTGGCCAACACAGGCTGGATCCCATGACCATGAGATCATGACTTGAGCAGAAATCAAGACTCAGACGCTCAACCGAGCCAGCCAGGCGCCCGTCTGATGCACCACGGAAACTCAAACTGCTGCACCAAGTATTACTTGGTGAAGAGGCACCCAGAGACTCAGAGATCAATGTACCACCGCAAACTGGAAGAGGAGACGCCCAGGCGACAGGGGCCTGGAGAGGCATCCTACAAGGCTGCAAGCAGACAGCAGAGGATTAGGATTTGAATGCCTCCCCCCTCCAGCACCAGCACCAGCACCAAGCACAGCCTCTAAGACAGGTCCAAAGAAACAAATCCAGACCCAGAGGAAGGGAGCTCCGCACGTGCACCTTTCAGGAGGGTCTGCCACTCCTTCTTGTCCAACCGCAAGCCCCTGCTGTCCACACACATGTGGATGGTCATTGCCAGGATTGCTAATCCGGAAGCTGAGGTCTGAGAGACGTCCAAGTTTGGCAGTTTAGGGTTTCAGGGAGGACAGTGATGTCACAGAGCACAGATCTGGTCACCAGACCCAGCCAAGGCAGGCAGCATGTCACAAGAGAGTGATACAATCTGTTTATTACATCATTTGCACAAAACCAGGAGGATTTTATACTAAGTCCCACAATGGTCTTAAAGACTGAAGGCAGATAAACTTGACACACAGGATTAACCGGCCCAGCCAAAGCAAAGGACAGATGCAGAGACCAAGACATCAGTTCTACCAACAGGTCAGATGCCCACATGTGGAGGACACATTCCCAGTCATAAGGAAATAAGCCTACTAACATTCTGTCTATGTACCAAATACTCAGGCACTTCATACCATTAACGCGTGGGGCTCAATCTCCTCAAAACTTGTATGGTATGTAAAAAATGCTTCTGTTCTTTTTTTCTTTTTTTTAAAGTAAGCTTCATACCCAGCATGGAGCCCAATGTGGGGGTGAACTCACAATGGTGAGATCAAGACAGGAGCTGAGATCAAGAGTCGGGTATTAACTGACAGAGCCACCCAGGTGCCCTACTTCTGTTCTTTATCAGTGGCTGTTCTGGCCTCTGAAATTACATGGTAAAGGTAAATTTCTGTTGACTCAGACAGAGAAGCCTCAAAAACGTTGGTGTCCCAACGAGCGGTCTAAATTCCCAATGTGTGTGTGTGTGTGTAGGTTTACACAGTTACTCCAGGAGCAGGATTCTCGCACACAGAGTCGTGACTCCCCGGCTTTGCTCTCCAAGAAGCAACTTCATTCATGCCAGCACCGGCTCCGCTGGGTTTGGACCCGAAGAACTGAGCCCAAATGTCACGCGGCGTAGTTTTTGGTACCTTTTCTACTACTCTGTGTCCCATATATGGTGACACACAAAGACGCAGTCTGATTAAGCGGTCTCATATGCATATGCGATGTCACATATGCGTATACCCAGGTTGCCTTGAGTTTTGTTTTTTTCTCCTTCCTTAGGGAGGGGGCCTTACCACACTACCTGTAGTTGATTTGGTACCTAAGCCGTGAATACAAAGAACGCAACATCCATTTGGGCATTCAAGATGGCAGCACTGGATGGAGACGTCCATCTGGATTCATGACTTCATACTTAATATGCAGTTGCTTTTCTCCCAAAACATTCTCAGCACTCAACAGAAGTAAAAAAATATATAGTGATATGAAAAAACTGATGCGAACCCCGCTCTTTTCAGATAATCTGCCACCATATTTTTGTACTTGCCTGTTATTCTCACTTCATCTGAGAGGGAGGAGGATTTATCTCACTTCAGAAAAGTGAGAAGAAAGCAGACCCTGACACTTCCAGACACCTGGCTCTTTTCACCTTTTCCAAAAATTGGAAGACTCTGCTCAGATAAATCAAGGCAGCTGCAACAATTAGGCTTGTCAAGGTTTCATCCACATACTGTTCTGTCTAATGAATCCCCAAAGGGTGCCGTGCTCATGAGTTTTAACTACCAAAGCACCCACCGTCACCCACATTGATCTATGGCGTTCACTGGCGATCATCCATCCCTTCCATCACGAAATGAACACAGAAGCAGCAGGACTCAGTCTAGACTTGTTTCTGCAGTAGGATGTATCTGGGAGGACTGGGCACAAGAGGAGTGCCCCGGTTTATTCTGCTCGTGGACCAGGTCTGTGCTGTTTCTCTCTATATGGAACATGGTGAGTGCATCAGTCAACCTCAGGGCAACTCTCAGAAACCAGCAACAGAAAGAAATGTAAAGCCAACTCCTGTATAAATATTTATCCGCATACCAACACATGCCTATGTCTGTGGAATGCCACATTGCTGCATATAAAGTGTTTCAGGGAGTTAAAGTAGCTAATCTTCTCATCAATCACGACTCAGCCACATGAAAATGTCTCCACTTTTTAATTACTCATGTTCTAAGCACCTCTTTTGTCCATAAAACTTGCTATAGGCTGAAACTGCTCCATCAACCCAGTGATGGGTTAGTAATCACAAAGAAGAACCCATGAGAAGTCCAGGAAGGTCAATTTATACCAAGTGAATGGTGGCCTAAACAAACTAATGATGGGCTGAGTGCTCTGCTCAGAAGCAGCTCCCGAGTATGCCGGCGCTGACTTCAACAAGAGCTGGGTCGCTGCCTGCATCAGTCCTTGAAACCTACAGACCAAATGCAGCTGAGTTTTGACTGCCTCTCACAGAAAACAAATTCCAACTCTCCCTGCCACATTCACCTGAAGGAGGGACTCTTGTAAGACTTCCTGTGTTTCAAGGAGGCCATGTGTTAGATGTCCGTGGTTGGCAAACACTTACACTCGGATCAGCTGGTAACAGCCATCCATATGCTCCTGACGCGAACAGAGTCTCCATGCTCTGGTTCCAAGGCCGCTTTCTCTCAACTACTCACGCCAGACACAGAGGCCAACGCGTGGGATTCGGCACTGCCGTTCGCCAGCCAATTATTCTCAATTAATCTGCTGGTTTAATGCCCTATCCCGAGCACTAATGTGCACGTGTATAGCACCATTTTTCACCTGCCTTGGTAGTGCTTTTCTAGACCGTTGAGCCCCTCTCAACTTTTGTAAACAAATTCACAATCCTGAAATACATCTGGTCAGTTACCCACAAAGGACAACCTATTAAAATGGTAACTATTTCTGTATAAGTTTAACTTCAGTGTATTTTACAAATGAAACAAACTATTTTGTTTATAAATCTACATAAGAAACAGAGAACACAATTGAGATGCATTGCAGTACTTAAGAAGAGCTAATTGGAATGCTGATATAATATTTAGGGTAATTCTCCACATTCACCCCTGGGCATTAAAAATAGATTACACACTGAAAGTTCTACTACATGAGCATCTATAAAGTATGGAGAAGACATGGCTAAGTAGGAATACAATAAACTGTGTTGTTGGTGGTAAACAACTGAACATCATGCACTAAAGACTACACTTCATCATTACCATCTATCAGGGGTTCTCAATGCCGGCAGTACTGACACCCTGCGCCCAACAAGGAAGTGCCTCACACAGCACAGGACGCCTGCCTTGAGGAAATGCCTTGTGCATTACAGGACGTGCAGTATGCCTGGCCTTTGCTGCCTCAATGTCACCACCCCACTGCCGCGGGACTATCAACAATGTCTGCAGACACGGCCCTCATGCACGGTCAGCACCCCACTGCCGCGGGACTATCGACAATGTGTGCAGACACTGGGGAATGTCTCTCGCAGATCCACATCACGCCCAGTTGAGAACCAGTGGCCCAAAAGAATAAACAAACAACCAGGAACATCAAAGTTACACGTCTATCAGTTAGATAGTCACTTAGTAACCCATAAATGTGTACAACATTGGCAAAACATTTCCCACACCAAGTGTCATGCAAAGTACAGACACTGTAACAGTGAGCAAGACACCTCCTCTCAAGAGGTGTTTCCAGGGAAGGGAAAGACAGACGTTGCGAAGCCAAGCAGCCACTGCAGAAGGGCCAGCATGAAGCTGTTCAGGATGCGCATGGGGACCCGATAAACTGGAGGCACCCTGACGTGATCGGACCTGTATTTCAGAAACTGCTGGTTGGTCTCTGCTTGCACACGGGGTGGAAGAGAGAGTAAGACTCCACCTGGGTTATCAGGCTGTAACTATATCTTGGGGAATGAGACAGGGGGTGCAGACGAGGGAAACATCCGGAAAAAAGCTGCAGGAAAGGGCGGTAGTTGACGGGTAGAGTTGGGATGGGGGTCGCTGCGGAGGAAGAAAGCAGCAGGCAGGAACGGTTCTTCCTATCGCAGCTTTGGCATGGCTACGTGAAGACCTTTGTTCACCTTGGAGAAAAAACTAGGGTCTGAATGGGGACTGCTGTGTGAGTATGATGTCTTAGCAGTCAACTTTCTCCAGATAAAACTCAACAAAGCAATATTTTGAACATTTGTAAAGTGGATATATAAATCATCCAAGTGAATTTGAAATTCTAACGGAGTCTCTAAGAAAGTGAACAATTTTTGTAAATGAAATAAAACTTATACACCTATGAAACCTCAGGTTCTCAAAACTCCCAATATAATCAGCAAACTTGGTAAAAATGCTTTCCTGCCTATCATCTTAAATCCAGTGTGCAGTTACAGATTTCGTGTTGGAATTACACATGAAGACGTTCAACTTGTTATTGGGCCTTGTCCTGATTAAATACCCAAGTCGGTGTGAGACGGGTCCGAGTCCTCCGGGTTCTCACAGCGTGCCTATGACCTCGGTGCCTGGCTGGCCGAGGAAGGGACATGCGCTCTGAGCGGCCCCCTAACCCAGGCTGTGTGCCGATCTGGCCCGGCATTTAGGGGGTGCTCTGAGCAAGCGGGGATGTAACGTGAGGTGTGGCGCACGTGCACCTACAACGGATATTCTCTTTGTGTTCTTCATCTCTCGCGCATTTGGAGACACACTACACGCTCTCCAGTGTGTGTGTGTGTCCTCACGACCTGCACACTTGACCTGAGTTACCAATAATCTCCTACTCTGACTTGAAAAGACAACACCCTGTTCTAGTTGCTTCACCAGGATAATGCATTAATTTAGTGTTTAACTTTATTCTCGATTCTTTACTCATTCTTTCTGTCAGAGGAGCCACGTGCTCAGAATCATCTAAGTGGCCAACGATTGGATTCTGTGTATCTCTTGAGGCTGTGTTTTGATCTGTTTTAACACCCAGACATCTGGCAAAAGAAAAGGCCATAAAATCGTGAATGTCATTATCCACAGGCTAAGTGTGATCCACAGGCTAAGTGTGAAGTAATTAAAAAATGTTACTGTTTGGAGGCTACTGCCCATACACTGCTGAAACACAATTTTTAGTCAATATATACCTGGGTTAGGTAACAATACACCCAAGGTGTACCATAATTATGACCTTACATTTCTAGCCAATCTAAATAATTGTTAAATAATCTATTTACCTCTAAATCTGGCAGAGGTAAATAGATTCTTTAACAACACACCCAATCAGGGTGCCTGATTGACTCAGTCGGTAGAGCATGTGACTTTGGATCTTGGGGTTATAAATCGGAATCCCACACTGGGTGTAGAAATTACTCAAATATAAAATCTGTGCGGGAGCCTGGCTCGCTCAGTCGATAGAGCATGCAACTCATGATCTCAGGATCAAGAGTTCAAGATTCACACCCGGCACAGAGACTACTCAAAAAAAAAAAAAAAAAAGACACACCCAATTGCTACCAGAAGTATGAGGTTATTATATTTTTAATTCTATATTTCAGGAAACAAAAGAAAAATTCTACCTTTTAACAAAAGACCATTTTCGAAATATATCATTTTATGCAAAACCCTGGGAGAAGCGTTCCATGATTCCCAGGTGTTAGATGTCTAAGCTAGGGCTGAGATGCAGGACAGAAAGAGGAGGGTAGGCGGAGCATGGGGGGGATAAGGTTTGGAACACGTTGATTTAACAAGAATCACATTAAACCCGTAAGTTTCTCTTCACATCTTTAAAATATCCATTGCTTCCTTCTAGGCAGAGAGATAGACTGAAGTCATATCATAGAATTACCCTATTCAATATTCTGATGTATGCCTCCCTAAAAGTAAAAACCTCCCAAATTTATCAAGAGCTATACTACAAACTTCCAAGAAGTACTAGAAAAGGAACAACCCAACTGACTTCCAATTATTTGCCTCTCATCTCTCTGGAAACACAACTGAGCACGCTAACTTGGGAGTTTTTAGTAATACCCTACATCCAGAGAGCTGTACAAAGAAGCCTGTGGTGGGGGAGGACGGTGCAATGGAAGGAGCAAGCACGTGACTCTGAACACTCAGCAGGAAGGGATGACTCATCCCCTCTAAGGTAGTGGGGTGCTCCTAAGGCACAGGGCATTCCTCCACCCCAAAGGGCTGGTGGGGGGAGACCATGAGAGATGGGAGAAAGGGGGAGGAAGAGAAGGAGAGAGGGAAGGAGGAGGAGAAGACCAACAGGGAGATGGTGGGAAGAGGGAGGAGAAAGAAGTGGAGAAGGAGGAGGGAGAGAGGGAAGGGGAGATGGGAGGAGAGGGAGGAAGTATAGAAGGAGGAGGGAGAGAAGAAGGGGAGATGGGGGAGGAGGGAGAGAGGGAGGAAGTGGAGGAGGAGGGAGAAGAGGGAAGGGGTGATGGGGGAAGAGGGAGACAGTGGAAGAGAGGGGAGGGGGGAGAGACAGCGAGGAAGAGAATGGGAGAGCTGAGTGTTCTCAGCGTTGACACTTTTAACATTCAACATGTTCTCCTGAGCAGATAGCATCACTTAGATATTGTCCGTCATCTTCCAAACAAGTTTAACATTCACTAGGTCTCATGAATCCTGACAATGACTCAAGTGCACACGAGAACATTACTCCCCTCGTAACAACACTGAATGGGAAGATTTCAGGAGACGCGTGGCGAAGCATCAATGAGGGGCGCTAGCTATTTTTCCATATTGTGTTGGAATAACCCACAGAATTTACCATCTTAGAATTCAAATTCATTCCTACTTCCTGTATTTCAGGGAGGCCTGTTATGCACAAGCACTCTCACACACTTATACACACACACACACATCACCTCCCACTCCTCCAAATGAAGACAACAAATTTGGTTCTCTGGAAAATAACATTATGTAATTCTTAGCTTTAAACGATTGTTTTTTAACATTTATTTTTGAGAAAGAGACACAGAGCATGAATGGGGGAGGGGCCGAAGGAAAGACAGAGAGACAAAGCACGAGTGGGGAAGAGGCAGAGGCAGAGAGAGAGACACAGAATCAGAAGCAGGCTCCAGGCTCCGAGCTGTCAGCGCAGAGCCCGATGTGGGGCTCGAACCCACGAATGTGAGATCATGACCTGAGCTGAAGTCGGACACTTAACTGACTGAGCCATGCAGGCGCCCCTACAATTTTTAAAAGTTTAGAAATTCTTACAGATTTCGATGTACTCATGTAAAGTTTGAATTTTCCAGAATGAACTGAGATATGTGCTGCTTCCCAAAGTTAGAGGACTGTTTTTCCTCAAAAAAGAAATGCCCTTACAATATGTTCTCCTGCACACTGAGCAACAGCCGTGCTAGGAGAGCAAATCGACTACGTTTGATTGACCGACCGAGTAAGTTCCTACGTGCACAAACATGCAATGGTTCAAAGGTTTCCAAGTTTGACAAATCAAAACAAAGGCTCTCACTAAATTTCAGTGTCAGCTCCACAGTGGCTAATTGCTCAGTCGATGCACAGCCTGTGTGTAAAATGAAAACATCGTTCACCTGAAATGCAAGACTTAACTGGTATCCTGCATTTTCTCTGGCAACCCGAAACACTTCAGGAGACAAAGCCCAAACTGTTCCGGCATGTCGTGGGGAGAATGGGAACTTAAACTACCCAGAGGCGGAGCGCGCAGAGGACCGCACCGGACACCGCTCTGCAAGCAGGAGCCTCCTGTCTTCTGCCCCCGATTTTTTACTCCACTCTGCCCCGCATGCATAGGTTTCTAGAGAACGTATATTTCAGCAGTTGTTTTTCCTTTTTATTTATTCCATCACTGAGCTGTATCCCCACATGATAAGGAATCAACCATAAAAGGAATGGACTCACGAGTAGTAAACTTTATACTTTAAAAGAAGGTGATTTTTTTTTTTAACTGTAACACTGTACGTCCGAGGGACGAGAAAGAGCTGATGAAAGGCCAGGAAAATTCATCACTGGGTGTTCTCGGATGCATATGACAGCACAGCACTTCAGTCATTATTCACATTTTCTCCGAATTGTCCTGGTGCACAGTGACTAACACATCATTATTTTTCTGAAGTAATGAAAAACTGGGAACCTTGCCCAAAGTGATCTTACCAGATGCTATTTTATCATCTGAATGAATTCCATCATTTTTCACATCCTGGTAATTCTATTTCCGACGCAGAATTCCTGCTGACCACGGCAGGCCGCGGCCACACAAACAGGCCCAAGAAACCATTGACCTGATACCGGAGCCTTCGGGGACGCGCTGCCGGGCGGGGCCTCCTGCGCCTAGCTGTCCGGGAATCCGCTCTTCCCCATTTCGTGCTTCATTTCCACTCGCCTTTGTCACGCATGCCCCCACCGAATGACCTGGGGGAGCCATTAAACTCGTGGTCTCCTTTTGGGAAGCTTAGCTCATTGCAAATATTGCAGAGTTTGGAGGAAACTGCTCACCCTTGAACTGAACCACATAATAACCTTCCCAAAGAATACCAAGAGCATAAAAGGGCGCACTTGTTTTTAAATGTTTCTTGAAAATCGGGGCGCCTGGATGGCTCACTCAATTGAGCATCTGACTTCAGCTCAGGTCATGAACTCCCAGTTCACGGGTTCAAGCCCCGTGTCAGACTCTGTGCTGACAGCCCAGAACGTGAAGCCTGATTAGATTCTGTGTCTCCGTCTCTCTCTGCCCTTCCCCTGCTTGTTCTCTCTCTCTCTGTCTCAAAAATGAATAAACGTTAAAACTTTTTAAAGAAAAAAGCCAACAGACCTGAATCCAACTGGCCATGAGAGACAATAGTGTCTTCAGTCACATTCACTTGTTTCTCTGACA
Source organism: Helogale parvula (assembly GCA_004023845.1). Taxonomy (NCBI): domain Eukaryota; kingdom Metazoa; phylum Chordata; class Mammalia; order Carnivora; family Herpestidae; genus Helogale; species Helogale parvula. The sequence goes on along the minus strand of PJEM01014624.1, from coordinate 5,758 downwards.
CACCGGCAAAGTCACAAAAAGAAAATCTTGGCTTTTCCTAATCCATTAGCGCAAATGGGTGATTTGCCCCCAGGGCAGGAGATTCCAACGATGAGAACTCAGTCCCAGACTGGCCCAGACACGGGATTGACCTCACTCTACTGGTCAGTCTTCTGTCGAATGAGGAAGGAGGACTGAGAAACGCACACGTTGAGAGGTGCTCCCCAGAGCACTCCGTGGGCCCAGAGGAACCCCACACTCACAAAAAGCCCGTGTCTTTGGGAACTGCAGGTAAAGGCAGTTTTCGTGCTGAGTTTCATTCATAACCAAGGGCGGTCATTCCTGGTTTGTTTTTTTTATAACTTATTCATTATGAGAGGGAGAGAGAGGGTGCTGTGTGGGGGAGGGGCAGGGATCCTGGCCTGGGCTGAAGCTGGCTGCTCAGTGCCCTCACCCTGGAGGAAGTTTTGCCCTGGCAGTCCTTTCTACCACGAAAGGTCACTGCTGTGGGGACACAGCCGACTGGCCAACAGAAAGGGATGCTTGTGTGCAGGGAACTGGAGCCCTTTCAGGGAACAAGGAAACAAACGTGCACCTGACACAGGCTGGACGGCCTGGAGATAAGCCAACGGGGGAGTCATTCAATTAGGAAGATGACGGGGTATCCCTTTTCCATTTTTAATTTGTTGTGAACATTACTAGGATGTCTTCCTCAGCCGCCCTTTCACACTGGCCAATGTGAGAGAATTCTCCTCCCGGAAACCGCTCTTATGTATGGGCAGAGTTAGAGACTCATGCCCTGAAACATAAAGCACTGTTCTCCTCTGGAGAGCATTATGTTTTCCGAAGTGAGGTTTGCAAAAGCACAGTCCTCCCATGTCTGAAAGCAAGAAATAAACTTGCTCTGGAACAGGTGGGTACAGAGCAAACTCTGCCGTAATCTTTGAATTAGAACCGGTTAAATACGGACAGGGTGGAGGTCACAAAAACGCCAGGCACGAATCCTTCCGGAAGCTGCAGAGGGAAGAAGGGGCATTTCTCTGCTTGCAGACCAGCCATCCGGGGGAGGCAGAGATTTCTCCCAGAGCGGAGATTTCAGAATCCTTGAGGCCCAGGGAAAGCTACTTTTGCGAATAAATTAACCACCTCTGAGTTGTTTCTAATGCCAGTTTCCCACACACCAAGAACGCAAAAGGTTTCCTCTCCTCGCCCCTCTGTGTTTTTCGTTTGTTGTTCTGAAGCCTCAAGTCCCAAGGTTTCGAGTGTATTCTAAAAGATAGATGAGTATTTGTATTAATTTGGCTGCATCAAATATTCACCTGCAAATCTGAGGCGCTCTATGCTTAGAAATACAATACATACGAGTTACGGAAATAACTGAAAACTACAACATACAAGGCAGCTTTGGTCTAAACATACTGTTTCCCAATTACATTTTAGGTGTAAACATGCAAGATTCGTCTAGCCCCTATGAAAAGCATCCAGCATTATTCTCTATCAGAGTTACAAGTCTAGCAGTTATAACAACACATATGGTGGCCCTGTCCATCTATCCATCTATCCATCCCTCATGGTAGCTATAAATACAATGGCATTAACATCAGACCATGTCTCCAGTGACTATTACTCACGGAAAGAATGAAGCCATTCATTCACTTAACTTAGCATTGATTAAATGCCTTCAAAGGAACAGGCACAGAGTTAGGTGCTGGGAACACACTGGTGACCGGCACAGGAAAAGCCCTGCCCTCACGGAGAGCGCTGTGACGTGGGGAGGGAGGAAGCCCCCGACAGAGAGAAAGATAGTAGGGCAACGGAAAAGGAGAACAGAAATACCTCGGGCAGTCAGGGCAAAGGAGGAAACGCTCCAGGCATCTGGAGGGAGAATGTTCCAGGGAGGGAAGAGGCAGGAGTGCCCACCAGGGGAGGGCACTGTGGTTGGCTCCTCCTCTTCACCACAGGTAGAGGCAGGTGAAGTGAGATCTAGACATGGCCGGACACAAGCCCACAGTCTGGATGGGGGATTTCATGCTGACTGAGGAAAGCCACACAAGGTCTATGATTAATACTTTAACGTGGAGCGCAAGGACATACACTTGAACATGAAAGTCTCGTGAGTTATACTTGGATACAATCACTGTGGCTGCACGGGAAGACTAGGGTAGATACAGGTAGACCAGATGGCCATCAAACCCTTGAGGGGAGCTCTGACACCTGCTTGGTGACCTGGCTAAGGGTGGGAAGGGCAGCAGTGGTGAGAAGTGACTGTACTCCAGGCGTTCACCGGAAGTCAGGTCAAAACAAATCAGTGATTCAGATATAGAGGGTAGTAGCAACAGAGAACTCCAGAATGATCCAGCAGGAACAATAAGGCGCCATCTGCTCCCATAGCGAATCTGTGGGGGCTGAGACTCTTCTGTCTGGTAAGATTTGGGGGCAGAGAAACCAAAAGCTCTCAGAGCTGGACACTATCTCTGCATAGGGAAACGAAAATATCAACCCAAATCCAAATGTTTCCTTATAGAAACACCAGGTCAAGGGGGTGAAGACCTTCTCCTACACTATCACCTGGGTCAGGGGGTGGAGACCATCTCTTTTTTATAAAGACTTTTAATGTTTTTTATTTATTTTTTAGAGACAGAGAGAGTGCGAGCAGGGGAGTGTCAGAGACAGGGAGACATAGAATTGGAAGCAGGCTCCAGGCTCTTAGCTGTCGGCACAGAGACAGACACGGGGCTTGAACCTATGAACTGAGAGATCATGACCTGAGCCAAAGCTGGACACTAAACCGACTGAGCCACCCAGGCACCCCAATGGTGGAGACCTTCTCTTACCGGAGCACCAGGGTCAGGGGGAGAGACCTTCCCTTACCTGAGCACCAAGGTCAGGGGGAGGGACCTTCTTTTACACGAGCACCAGGGTCAAGGGGGTGGAGACTTCCCTTGTCCTTGACTTCACTTGTATCTGACACACCTAACAGAAGTGGCAGCATACCTCCCCTTCCTGCCAGGTGATGCACTGCACGTCTGTGACCCAGAGAACAAAGACTTCTCATAGTTCATTCAAGAAGCACAGACCACAGGGTGGGGCACCTCAGCTCAGCTCATGATCTCACGATTCATGAGTTTGAGCTCTGCATCAGGCTCTGTGCTGACAGCTCAGAGCCTGGAACCTGTTCCAAAATCTGTGTCTCCCTCTCTCTGTCACTCCCCTGTTCACACTCTGCCTCAAAAATGAGTATTAAAAATTTTTTAAAAGAGAAAGGAAGGAAGACAGAGCGCCCGTCATAGGCCAGCACTGTTCCTCACCTTGGGTTATCGCATCGAACAGACAGACCACATCTCTGACTTCATGGAGTTAATGTTCAAGGGCCCTGAACTCACGAGTGCCTCAAGAATTTCCCCCGTGCCTGTCGGCTTGCTTCTGACTGTCAAAGGCTGCAAGGAGTAAGCTGTCAGTTTGTCCCTTTCCTTACTGTGTCCGAGGGGGCCATCAGGACACGTCATAGGCATCGCCAGGGGACTGTCACCAGGCTGCCCCTTCCTAATCCATCCATGCTGCAACCCTCCCTGAACCTGCCCCCACCTCCCTCTCTTTCCTGGTCAAACCCTCCGTGGCACGTCTGCACCCAGCTTGCATCCTTAGTGCCTCTACTTGCTCAGGTCTTCGCTGACCATCCTCTAGACTTTGTGTCTCCCCTGGCCTCTCCCTGATGACGTGACTTCAGGTGCAGACGCCCCTTCCTCCCAGAGCCTACAGATAGAGCAAGGCTTGGACACCATATTCTCTGCTTAGTCCCATTCCTGCAGGTGATTCCTCTGGACTTGCTGCCCTGACCCCGTTCTTGCTGCCTGAGCTGCCCTTGAAAAGAGAGGCCTTTCCTACAGCACAGCCTAACGCTCCAGTATATTCACAGTCAGTCTCAGTCTCTCTCTCTCTCTCTCTCTGTTTCCTCTTTGTGATGGTAAAGGGCTTGTGTGCCCCTTGAGGAAGATTCATTTTCCGCTGCTGCAGGCCTATGAGCACACCCGAGGAAGCTGCTTCTGCTCACGGGCTCCCAAGGCCACAGCGGAGGTGCTGGGAGGACTGGGCTCTTCCTATGAACCCTGGCAGAGAATCGCTCTCGAGCTCATGCGGGTCCTCGGCAGAACACCGCCCCCTGAGAACGCGTGGTGTGAGCCCCGTCTTCTTCCTGGCTATCGGCGAGGGTCCCGCTCAGCTCCAGGTCCTCAATGCGTCCTAACATCACAGTGTGTCCCCTGCAGCCACAGGCATTTACATCCCTCATTTGCTGGTCTTCTCAGCTCTGGGAAACTCCTTATGTGGCCGCTGTGACTGGGTGATCCCAGGCCAATAATCCCCTAATCTCAAGGCCAAATGATTAGCAACGTGCATCTCATCTGCAAAATTCCTTTGGCCACGTATCTAATGTGATACAGCAATGAAAAGTCCACACCCAGAGGCACAAGTTCTAGAAGCCACCGACAGTCAGCCTGCCGTACCTCCTAGCAGAAACATCCAAGCTAATGTTTTCTCCTGAGCAACGTAAAGGGGTGAACATGGAGATGGGCCCTGGAAGAACAGCCAACTGGTGGAACGCTTCCAGACCAGCCTTCTGTCTGAACACGGTGTGAGTGACCATTAGAAGCTGACGTACCTCCAGATGGCACCTTGAAGTCACACCACGAACGCCAGAAGAAGCCACGGACGATGGGTGAGTGTGTGGGCAGGATGAGTAGGAACATGACGGTGCATCTGTGAGGATTTAATTTGTTTAGGCAACAGTGACCGAGGTGGAACCGTCACACACTTGAGAGGGAGGCTTTCAACTGATGTCAATGCCTTACTCTCAGGAGAAGGCCCGATGTTTCAAGAGATCATTACATGATGTGGAGCTGGGTGACTCACAGTGTTTGCTACAGTAACGTGGGATGTGGATTTCCACCATGACTGTTCGTGGGAGCAAAACCACACTCTCCTTTTCTCCGTCTATACTTCACATGTATTGGAAGTGTAAAAGCAACGGAGGAAATGAAAGACCAGTGGACTGTTTCTTTTGTTCTTCCAAAATAGCAATTATAAAATAGAGACAAATATAAAAAGACAAAGAAAAACAAGATGCAGTGTGGCATATAGGCTGCTCACTGGAATCTGGAAAAAATTATTGCTAGTGCTCATTGTTTTATTAACTGGCAGCATGGCCTTGGGGACACATTACACTCTGCCTCGAGCATCACCGTCCTGTATTTAAGATAATGCTATGTGACTTATCAACACCTTAGGTCACTTTCACCTTAAAGTCATGGTCAAACTGTGTACGTGTGATGCGGTGACATACCACAGACACATTCACCAGCTTCCACTCTCCTGAGGCTCCTTGCAAGAGCCCCAGGGATTCTTTCCTATCACCCAGCCTTACTCAAGGGCTGTAAACAATCTGCCTGATTCAACCGGTTTCTGGCACAGCACACCCCCTTCCTGACTGGACTGGCTCTGTGTGACCGCAATCCTCTGCTCAGGTTTTACTCTGACGGACTCACACACAGACAGCTAATGGAATGTTTTATTGCCTCATATCCAGTCACAGGAGTGCCGTTTTACAGGACCACAGCCTAAACTGATTAGGCACTGCAATGACCCCACAGCTTTTCTCTGGCACCCAATCTACTGGGCTGAAGACTGAGGCCAAGTGCAGAAGGAAGAAGACTCTAATTTTAGGGCTTTCTTTTACAGGGGTGAAACTGACCGTTTTTCCCAGATTCTACTGATTCATTCTAGG